>CM046443.1:25494526-25646844 GCA_025506515.1 Flaveria trinervia
AAGAAAATCCAGACGAACCCCTGCTCAGACTATTCAGTCTGTGGAGGTACCCATACACTCACCCTTACAGGCAGAAGTGGACACTAGAGCTCCCACTTCTCCTAAGGAGCAGACCATACTCATCTCTTCAAGATCAATGTTGAGGTTCCTCATGCTCAGCCTGATGAGCTCATTAGCCCAATTGCCTTAAGCATCACTCTGAGTCTCAATACTCAAGTGATCAACCTTCAGGGGACAGTTACCATCCCCAACCTATAGATCTCAACCAACCAATTCCCAACCTTGATTTCTATACTGATGAAGATCTAGGTTTTAGTGAGTATAATGAGTCTCTCTTCTTTATCCTACTAAAGAAGAGATGAATGCTCCTGAGTCTCCTATATCTATCCCACATCAGTGACCTACAACTGAGGTGGACACTTCTGAACCTGTTCAGGATGTCCATATGGAAGAGGCTCTCACTTCTGAAAGTGATTACATCATTAAGACCTCAACCATGGAAACTCAGCCCACTGACATCTCAACTGAGACAGCCAGTGAGCAGAGGAAAACCAGCAGCCAAGAACCTGAAGCTGGTGGTGAGAGAGGACTTTGGTCCAATCATCTCATCCCCCAATGATTCTTCTGATGAAGATGAGGGGAATCATAGACTAAAGGTTAAAAACTGTCTAAAACATGCACCTATTTAGTCTCAAAGGTCAGTCACCTTAAATCTCAGGTGACTACCTTACACAACAGGATCGATGATCAGCAACTTGAGATTTCATATCTTAAGGAAAAACTAGTTGGGAGACCCTTAAGAAGAGCTCAACTAGGAACACAAGAACCTGTGAATGTGATTGACCTATCTTCCAGCTCACCTATGCAAGTGGGTGATGCTACCAAAAGGGGGAGAAATTCATTACAACTACAGAACCTAGGAGTACTCAGAGAGAGTGGACATTGAGGACTCACCATCCTCACTTGCAAATGTGCATTCTTAGAAACCTACTCAATTCATATTGATGTGGACTACACAGACTCCTTCATACAGATTTGTTTAAGGATGGGATACCAAGGGCTATGTCATCTTCACCATCTTCTAATCACATCATTAGGTGGATGTATGACAGCAACAGGAAGCCCTAATCATCATAAGAGTTCAAGGGCAGCAAGAAGTCTTAAATTTTCAAACTTTGAACTACTATGAAGGTCTGGATCTAGTCAACATGCACTTGTCAATCCAAGCAAATCAAGACAAGCTGATAGGCTGGCTCAAAGAATCCAAGACAGGATCACTACAGAGTTCAGCTTCAGAAGGAGACTCAGGCGATCAAGCAATGCCATCGGTCAACTGGATGTTGAGGCAGACCCTAAGATTAGTTTCATAGGGTAAACCTTGACTGAAGGCCCAGTGGCTGAACTTGAGAGCCCTGTCTCATTATCATCAACTGCTGCAGAGATCCCACTCCTATTGAGACACCTACTGGTGAAGGTGATTCTTAACCTTTCTCTGGCCAAAGCTTAGAAGCTGCATCAAGCAATGAAGGCCAAAGCTCTCTTCACCCTGAGTCACAAAGGTTTGTGAGTGACAAAGGGAAAAGAAAGATGACATCTGAGGAGATTGAGGAGGAGGAGAGAGAGAGGAAAATGAGGCTGAGGGGAGAAAGTTCCTCTGCTGAGTCTTCAAGACTCATGGAGTCTACTATAAGGGCTGCCCCCAGACCAGATACTCAGAATGAGAGTTAAGAGCAGTCAGGATAAATTATCTACAGACAAGGAACTATGACATAGATAGTTCATTTTTTCCCCTTCGATGAGTTGAATGAACTGGTTGATCTAGAAAAGTCAAGGAGAAGAAGGAGGCAGAAGATGCAGAGCTTCTAGTACAAATAAAAAAAGAAAGAAGAAAGAAAAAAATGTACAAACATGTGCCTACCCTCTCCCTAGTTCAAGAAAGTCCTGCACAAGAGGATGTGGTTCAACAAGAACCTCAAGTAGATAAAGAAGAAGAAAGAATCAGGATGATCAACTACTTGAGTGCCACAGGCCTCTATCAGGTAGAAGCACTTCTTCCTTGTCCTTTGACTATGTTGAGTTTGAGTACTTAAAACAACTTGAACTTGAGATAATCAAGGACAGAAAGACAACTAAGAAAAAGCTAAGGGAAAAAACTACAAAATCAAGAGCCATAATCCAAAAGAGCATGAAGAAGTCTGCTGACAGGCAGAGGATGATGAGCTTCTTGAAGCTATATGGATTCTCCGAAAGGAGACTTGGCCCCATGTCTCTATCCACTATAGATGAGCATATTAGGGTGATCAAGCAAAAGATCAAAAGTGGAGAGCTTATTGACTTACACTCCACTCCAAGTCAAGCCCCACCTAAAGTGGAGGTTAAGGTTGAACAAACAGAGAGACAACACAACCTGGACCTCCTGCTAAAACTCAACAAGCTTCATCTTCTGATCCACAGCAGGGTCAACCTCCCTCCTTCTGAGCCTGAAGAGAGGAAGTCCCAACTGAGAAGACAGTGAAGATCAATAGGTACTGCATGCCAGTCTTCTCAGTTAAAACTTGTAAAGAGAATGAAGAGGATGGCTTCTAAACCAAAGCCAAAGAAGAAGAAGACTGCACCCTCTTCTAAACTCTAGGATGAGTCAGGACATCCTAAGGATGTGCAGCCAGAGGATGCTACATCGACTCCAATTCAAACAGCTCCTTTAGCATCAGGAAGACCCATCTTGTCTTGGACATACACCACAAATCTAGAAAGATGGCATGTCATTAGAGATCAAGGCACTGAAGACATTTACACATGGCAAGATATGTTTCAGTTGCCTCTGCTGATCTCTTTGATATGAGAAGACATTTTGACAATCTGAAGGAACCTGATCACCTTATGAAGAAAGGAATAGTGATCATCCTAATGAGGACTGTTGATATCTGAAGTCTACTAAGTGTTTTGGTAGCATCAGCCTAGGGGAGTTGGTAGAGATTAAGAGGCTGATGCAACTCAAACATCCAAAGTCTATCTTGCATGTTGCACAAGTGCATTAAAGAAGAATGCTTAGGAAGTTTCACACATGAAACTAAAATACTCGAAGTGTGAAATCTTCTGAAGCCAAGACCAATATCTTCCGAAGCCAAATATGAAGTCTTCCGAAGCCTCAGAGACAAGTCTTCCAAAGCTTCAATTTATGAAGATGGATTTCTTCTGAAGACTTTTGACACATGGTTTATCTGATGTACTTTTCCATAAAGCTGGACACCTTTCCGCTGCATCTCTGTAAGGTCACCAACTTACATGAGTTGGTGAAAAGGTCCATGCTTTTGGTAACTGTACATTGAGGTCTTGAGTCTGTAACTTTCTACTTCATGTACTTTATCCTTTTTGTAATAGATTAGGATGTGAGCTATGGCATGTCATAGTCACTAGTCAAAAGGCAATCTGCCTTTTGACTCAGCAATTGATTTTGTTTGTGTCTAGTCATTGTATCCTGCTGGCTTTCAAAGTATAGCCGGCTGTGGATGTAGTATAAGTATCTCATGTTCTTGTATCTTTCATATATGCTTTGTAACACTTGTAATAGAACATAGAGAAAGCATATACTGCATTCTTGAAAACCATACACTTGTGTTCTTTTGTTCTGTCTCATATATTACTTGTGTTCTTAGTGTCTCACTTGTGGTTAATCCAGTTTACTGTTTGATTAAGTTTGGTAAATCTCCTCTTTGTTGTATTGTGTTGTAAGTGACCCCCTTCACCGGTCCTGCAGGCACTTACTCACATACTCCGCTACGTCGTTATTCATACCCGACCACTAATAATCTTTCTTCATATCTTGATTCTTATTTGTGGCACTAGGAAGGATAGCGTATCGAGTCTTATGGGCTTCATCCAAACTCTTTCCACGTAAATCCCTATAACGAGGAATCCACACCCTTCCGAATCGGGTTCTAACACTGAGATTGTTTTCACCCATCTCCACAGTTAAACCTCTCATCCTTTCAGAGTTAAGACGATCTTCTTTCAATGCTTTGTCTTGAAAGTCCTTTACTTGTTTCATCACATAAGAGGTCATAACTATTGATAAGCATTTACCCGAATTGGTTTAGGCCTCTCCTTTCGGCTAAGGGCATCCGCCACCACATTAGCCTTGCCCGGATCGTAATGGATCTCGCAATCATAATCCTTTATGAGCTCCAACCAGCTCCTTTGTCTCATGTTGAAATCCTTCTGCTCGAAGAAGTACTTCAAGCTCTTGTGGTTAGTGAAGATAGTACACTACATCCTATACCGATAGTGCCTCCAAATCTTTAATGTAAATACCACAACTGCTAGCTCCAGATCATTAGTAGGGATTAACCTCATGAACCTACACCTATCGAGATGTGTATGCTATAACCTTCCCTCGTTGCATCAACACACAACCCAACCTCGAGTATAAAACATCTGGATAAACCACCAAATCCTTGTTTCCTTTGAGTAATCATAAGACAAGAGCTTGAGTTAATCTTGTCTTTAACTCTTTGAAAGCCTTCCCTTGTTCTTGACGCCATAAAAACTTTACATCTTTACGGGTCAACTTAGTCAACGGGTATGCTATCTTAGAGAAGTCTTGAATGAATCTCCTATAATATCCCACCAACCCCAAGAAACTACGGATCTCAGGTGGCATCTTCGGAGACTTCCATTGCATCACAGCCTCCACCTTCGCTAGGTCTACCATAATCCCTTCGGGATTCACTACATGACCCAAGAACTGAACTTCGCGTAACCAGAATGCGCACTTGGAGAACCTAGCATATAACTTCTCTTTTCCCAATATCTCTGACACTTCCCTAATATGACCAACATGCTCCTCACCACTCTTCGAGTAAATCAAGATGTCATCAATGAACACAATCACTGATTTATCCAACATCAATTGACACACTCGGTTCATCAATCCATAAAAGCAGCTGGCGCGTCTGTTAGACCAAAAGACATAATGAGGCACTCGTAGTGTCCATAACGCGTACGAAAAGTTGTTTTATGAATATCTTTTTCTTTCACCTTTAACTGATGGTAACTAGATCGAAGTTTATCCTTGAGAACCAACTGGCACCTTGGAGTTGATCAAACAAATCATCAATCCTCAGTAATGGGTACCCGTTCTTCACTATCAGCTTATCAACTCACGGTAGTCGATGCACATTCTCATACTACCATCCTTCTTCTTCATGAATAAGACCGGAGCACCACAAGGAGAGATACTCAGTATAACGAATCCCTTATCAAACACTCTTGCAGTTGCTCCATCAATTCCTTCGTCTCTGTTGGACCCAACCGATAGGGTTCCTTAGCAACGGGTTAGGCTTGGGTATCAAGTTGATCTAAAATTCAATCTCATGGTCCGGTGGCACACTTGGTAAATCTTCTGGGAACACGTCTGGAAACTCACGCACAACCGGTACATCAGGCAGTTGTGGCTTTGGCGTGTCAACATCCTTCACGTAGGCAGGTAGGCACTACATCCACACCTAATACACTTTCCCGCCACTGACATTGAAATCACCTTCAGAATCGTCGTAACTCGATCACCTTAGATTGTCACCAAAACTCCCGTCAGGTGCTGTCAGTCGAATCATCTTCTTGCGACATACAATATTACCCTCATAAGCTGGTAACTAGTCCATTCCTAGGACTACATCAAACCCGCCTAAGGTCATCACAAACAGACTAGCAAGAAACTTATGACCTTCTAGTTCTACATCACAACTTTCTATCAGATCAACAATCCTAGTAGACTTACCTATGGCAGTTTCTACATCGAAGGCCTTGTCAATACTCCTACTACTAACAGGCAGATTAGAACAGAAAGTAACAGAAATAAAACTCTTACTAGCACTAGAATCAAATAACACAGAAGCTAGAGTTTGGTTTACTAGAAACGCACCTAACACAACATCAGGGTCCATCCTAGCCTCCTCCTAAGTCATCGTGAAGGCTCTGGCACTTGCCTTCTACTCTTCGGTCCTGGTCGTCTTCTTCGCTGCTCCAGAACTCTCATCCTCGGCCGTTTGCAATCCCTGCTCATATGACCTTCTCCCCCATAGTTAAAACACCTTACCACCTGGCATTCTCTTGCCATGTGATCACACTTCCCACACTTGAAGCACACATTCATTCCCCACCTACACTTTTTGGTGTGCTCTCTTCCACACTTGCCACACCTCTTCGACCCCATACCGGATGTGACGACACGTTGGTCATCCACCCGTGCACTTTTTTTTATTTGTCGGGGCAACGCCCCATCCAAATATCTTCCGATCCAGCTCCAATCACCACCACCTTTCTTACTCACCTCAGCCACCACCCTCCTTTTCATCATACAACCTCCCCGCCAGATCAACCACTGACCTAAACGTAATCGGCTGGGCGGCAATCATGTGCCTGTGAATATCCATCGGAAGCCTTGAATGTATCTCTTGATATTTCATGACAAAAGCGTCACCTAATCTAGCACCAGTCGTGCCATCACGTTAAACCTGGTGGTGTATTGCCAATGCATCATTGTTCCCGCCTCCAGTTGTAGGAACTCCTTCTCCACCTTATCCAATTCTCTATGAGGAAAAAACTCCTTGATCACCAATTTCTTCAGCTTTGCCCACGTCATTCTTCCAATTGCCCTACTACCCTCAGCTTGGATGATATCATCCTACCAACACAGAGCCGAGTCCACAAATGAATGAGTGGCAAACTGCATCTTCTGATCTTCCTGGAACTTGCTGATATCAAGAATAGCCTCCATCTCTATCACCCACCAATGAGCAGTAGCAGCCATTTCTATCAAAGTCACGGGCTTGCATCTTTGCAATGCCCATAGTTGCAGCCTCGTGTTGCCTCATGCCAGGTTCTTCTTCTTCTTCTTCTTCTTCCTCATCATTACAGACAAGTCTTGGTCTCTAGTCGCTCCCTCTTTCCGAGGACCTATTCCTCTCTTTCGTCTCGCCTTCTCGCACTGCTTTGATCACTTTGGTCACCAAAATGGTAGGATCATCTACAAGGCCCTTACGTAAGCACTCTGATCCCCACTCTCCGATGAGAGGTCTCGGGCTCTTCGTGAGCCGTCACCTTGGCTCTAGCCCTTCCTCTCGTGACCCGTGGTCCAGCACCATGTCCACAACAGCCTCCACCTCAAGAAGCCTTCGAAGATCTACCACCAGCCATCATCTAACACGCTATAAGGTCCACACACTACACAGTCATTCAGGTAATAGCTAAGTTTATGTCAAGTATAGTAAGTCTCTAATTATAGTCGCCGTTGTGATTAGCCACTTACTTTACTCTTCATACCCCAAACATTTCCTATCCTGACTACATCACTATCTAATCCACTATGAAGCACATAAACCACATAACATGCCGCACATAATAGCGGTTAACGTGAAAGAAAATACCTGATGGCACATAGTTACTCGAACTAGCATCCCTCGATTTGTCCTATTCTCAGTTTAAGTTTAGGTTTCTATTGAACATATTTACCAATTTCACTTAATTTTGGCTCTGATACCAACTTTTAAAGCCCCGTTCCTGGTACACTCATAGCTAGTCAATCATTGTACATAAAACATAAAATATACATTATATTTACTAAAACTTCATAGTGAAATACTTAATAAACCATTTCATATATAAATAATTTCTTTTTCAAAATAATACAAAATTTTTAACAGTTACAAGATATCATTTGTTCGCATTACAATGCAAAAACATCATCGTTAAACAAAATGGATGCCATCCCAAAATGCCAATTACCTGGGTTGTATCATCCTCAGCTGTTAGGATCATGTACTGGACGAATACTAACAGATTTACGCGTGTACCCGGATCAAATAGTGCGGAATCCTATTTGATTGGCGATCGATCCAATCAGTGAGAACGCACGTAGAATCAATTAAAGATTGAATCTAAACGTTAGAACGATTAGCAATCGATCTACTGCAATCTATGAAGTTGGAACAGGTTGCTAGAGGTCTCTGATGGATACGGTACGTGGCCACTTGTATAATGTATAGACATCATCAGCAGACAAGTTAGTAATCCACATAGGGTCAAACACCCTAAGGTTTCCCATAATACCATTCTTGTTCAACACTATGACTGCCTCTCTCCTGTTCTCCAATCATAGTACCACCTTTTGAAGTGGGAGTGAAGTCCTGTGGCATTTCCCGTAGAAGATCTTAGACATTGTGCGCGAAGGACTCCACTTCAGCACTATTTTCGGTTTTCCAGTTATGGCATCAACCTCAGATCGTCTAATATACCTCGTTGCTTGTTGAGGTTTGAATTGACCCATCTGGTGTGGTACTTTCTCTATAGAGCTGCTTCAAACCAGCCTGACATCTTGCAAGGGTCAGCGTATAGCAATTTCAACTTTGCTAACTAGTTAAGCTCAAAACCAGGAAGAGTCTTCAAATCGTGTGGGAATATGAAGTACTCAATCCCCTCTCACGTTTAACTGCATAAATGTTGTGATCTTAAAATATGCCCACGTGATGATTTTGCCCGACACCTTACGATGTTTATTCACTTTGTATAGCTTGGTGTAGACAGTTGACATTGGAGCACTGCGTTGGGCTCTTATTTCTTCAAAGCATGCAGCCCATTCAGTCTTTCTGATGTTGACTTCAGTGTCCGAGGCTTGGGCCTGCTCTTTATTCTTTTCCGACTCTTGTTCCTTTTATCCAGAGTCTCAAAGTATCACTGACAAGATTGTCGCCCAGATTGGGAACAACATTACCCTCATTGTCAGTGTATTCTGGATAATGTTGATCCATGACATCTTCAATCTCGATCTCATCAACGTCGTTGAGCTCGTCGTCACTTTCCACATGGACTGTTGGAGCATCTTTCACGATCTCATCAGGATTGAGTCGAAACATTTCAGCAAGTTGCTCGTCAGTGAGATCATGAATTATCTCTCCTTCTTCAGGAGTGTAATTCACCGATCTCCTGACTATTCCCTGCAGATACAAGAATCATCATGAGTTGAGTCTTGATCTATTGGAGGGGAGCAACATCATATTCATCTCTTTGAAAATTTGGATCTGCTTGATTTAAAACATGTAACACATCACCCATTAGTCAACAATCAAAGCAGTAAACATCAATAATAACATAAACATTAATTACATTAATTTGATACAATATTCAAATACACATGATTCAAATAACATAAACAACTACGCATTACTCTTGTCTTGAATCATATGCTCCTCTTCTGACGGGGCTAAAGTAGAGGCACCTTTTTCTTGAGCTCTCTTGGTCCTCCTTTCACTTGCAGATGTGGCACCCATAGCAGAAGTATCTCCTTCTCCTTCATCATCATCATCACCTGCTTCATCACCTCCCTCTATATCATCACCATGATCATTATCATCTGCATCCATCATCATCATCATTGTCATCATCATCATCTCCATCATCTCCATCACCTTCTCGGATATTTAGAGGCTCTTCTTTGGATCCCTTCATTCTCAGCATAAGCTTCTTGTTCTGGGCCTCTAAATCCTGTATCCTCTGTACTGAGTGTATGTATCTCTTTCAGCTCAGTGATCTCTTTGCTCTGAGCCTCAATCCTTTGAATGGATGAGGCATGTGTCTCCTGCAGCTCCTCAATCTGTTGGCTCTGAGCCTCGATCCTCTGGGCTTGGGAGACATTGAGCTCCATCAGCTGATTAAGCTGAGAGGCTCTTTGTTCATCTGTAGCCAGTAGCTTTAGCACTAACCTGTTAAGGTTAGCCAGCCGCTCCTCTAACCCGACAGATGGGTAAGAGGATCCAAAAATAGGTGGGACCTGAGATGAGGTCCCTGCTCCATGAGTGGTGGTGGTGGTAGTGAATGTAGAGAAGATTGGGGGTAGTATAGATGTGGGTGGCTGTGGATGAGCTGTAGTGGTGGTGGATGGGAAGTGGGTAACTGGTGGAGTTGTGGTAGGTGAGTGGTAGTAGTAGAGAGGTGGTAGTGGTGGTGGGTGGAGTGGTGGTAGTGCTGGTAGGTGGAGTGATGGTAGTGGTGGCTGTAGGTGGAGTGGTGGAAGTGGTGGTAGTAGTGATGGTGGTGATAAACATCATCCTCCCCCTCTTCTTCTTCATCCCGTGGCTGAGCCATCCGTTTCTTCCTCGAGCCCCTCGAGGTGGATGCTCCCCATGGGACGCTGCTGGGCTGATCGGGAGTATAACTAGGATCAGTAGCAGTCTCCCTAGACTCTCTAGGGCGTCCTACAACCTCCTGAATACCGGTCGGTGGAAACCACCCTGCTCCCCACAATACGATTCAAGGGCTTCTCGTCTGTATCCTCCTCCTTATCAAGACGAAAGTCCTGATGGAACCCTGCTGCCTCTGTTCCATCTTGGGTGGATGCTGGAGATGCTATATTAGCAGTGAGGGGCCTCAAGTGAGTGGGCCCTGCATCTCCACCATAACCACTGTCATCGTCGTTGGAATCATCGTCTGGGAGCAAAAGTTTCTCAACATTAGAATCACTGTCTGCGTTGTGCCATTTTCACCTACCTGGCGCCACGTAATCAACCTGGGCTAGATGCTCGAAGAGTCTCTTCACCGGGGGTTTGACCTGCTTTCCCCAGTAGACCTTCATGCAACCTAGTGTCGTGTCATCCATTACCTCCAACGACACCGCATCTTGGCTCTCCTTAGGTAGAGAGGGCAGCTTCTCATCAATGATCATTTGGAGAAACCTAGGGTACATGCAAAAACCCTCTTTAGCCTCCAGATTCTCTCTACCAGATAGAGAATATCATGCTCAAGAAGCTAAAATGGTGGTTCAGAACCAGTGGCACGTAGGCATTTTGAATCTAGCCTGAAAGATCATCAAACCCACCCCTTCTCGAAGCCAAGCACTTTAGGATGGCATGTGCTAAGTACTTGTACCGGGGACACAGGTTGCTCTTGTTCAGCACACCTGCATTAATATCCCCAGCGTACTTCATCCTTAAGAAGCACCCTCTCATAGTCAGCGGGTGAAGTCTAGTAGGGTGATCAGCATCGTCACCCAAGGCAAGTACACATCGAATATCCTCAGCTGTGACCTTGATCGCCTGACCAAAATAACTACTAGTGATGCTGTAAGGCTCGTGTGTACAGTCAACTGATGCCCCCTCCCAAAAGGCCTGCCGATAGACCTATAGGGAGTGCATGTTGTGGATATAGCCCTGTAGATCCTGGATCTCATAAGGAATGTGATAATCCCTGCAAACTCGGCGCCATTCCGAGTAGTGGCATCTAAATGAGCACATATGTTGTGCTTGGGGTTGATGGACCACCTGTCAGCCATAGATCTGTAATACAAGACACATAGACATTAGATCACCACCTATCAAAAATCAATTCTAATTAGCTAGGTTGAATTCAGTCTGGTTCAATCATGCGATTGAACCATGCGACTGTGTTCAGTCGGTTGACCTGGCATGTGACTGGGTTCAATCGGGTGACTGAGCAGGCGACTGAGTTCAATCGGTGACTGAGCCTGCGATTGGTTCAATCGGCCGACTGAGCCTGCGATTGGTTCAATCGGCCGACTGAGCTCATTCGTATTATCCATTCAATCGATTGAGTCATTCGACCAGCTCAATCGCGTGATTGTTGTTCATCCTGTGTCCAGTTGCATGACCCACTGTTTGGTCAACTGATATACGAATTTGAACCAAATCTTGAAATTAGACGTCGTGTATTGGTTCCTTAGACTCACAATCATTATACTAATAACCTAATAGCCTTGGTTTTAACATTTTGCATAGTTTAGTTAGGTTATTAGTCAACTTTTAGTGTCGGTTCTTGTAAAGGCCGAGAATTACAAATTAGGGCTCAAATCAAATCAACTTCGGTTACACAACACCGCATTGTACCTGTATACAAGTAGAACTCGTTAGAATGTCGAAATTAGGAGTGAAAATCGGTCAGTGAAAATTTTGGCAGAGTAACGGTACAGTGTGCGATTTTAAGGCGATTAGGGGGTGATGAGGTTATGCGATCGACTATGGACCTATTTATGCTGAATCTGGTTTCAATTGGCCGACTGGACCCATTCGCTCTGTTCATTCGGGCGATTGGACCTCAGTCATGCGATTGGTTCAGTCAATCACATTCAGTCGGCCGACTGGATTTCAGTCGGGCGACTGACTCATTCGCACAGCTCCATTCGGTCGACTGGCTCAATCTGATAAGCCATTCGGGTGAATGGTTCATACTCATGTGCCATTCGGCTGTCTAGTGCATGAGTATGGTCCATTCGTATGGTTGGACTCATGGTCCAGTCGTGCGATTGGATCATACTCATGATTTTGACTTTATGACCATTCCACACTAAAACCCTATTAACCTTTGATTAGACATTTTAAGCACTCGATCATCTTAGACATGACCATTTTAACCTGGAAAACTTTTGATCACCTCAGACATGATCCTTCTAAAAACACTTTGTCACCTCAGACGTGATTGATTTTACATTTGAAAACACGTGTGGTCACCTCAGACGTGACCCTTTTAGGTGATTAAATCCCCTATAGAAATCCATGGCGTAGTCCAATATTTAACAAACTGAATTGACGAAATTTAAACAAAATAAAAGACTTAAAACAGAAATACAAAACTAAAACTTGTTTTTGAGGGTTTGTGAGGTGTAAATCCTAAGATAGAAATCTAATGAATTCGGTTCCTGAAAAGGCAGCTTCAATTCATTTTGACCATAGATGAACCAATTCAGTTTGGAATCATACAGGAATTTCAAATCATTCGGTACATTTTATCAAAAACCATTTGATGCTCGATTCTTGTTTTTCATCTAGAGTCGTCAGCAAGTTCAGGAAATCATACTAGTACTGTTAGATCCCCACATTGATTTGGACTTTCAAGAATTGTAGCCACGATGATTGTCAATACTGGTCCTCTTAAATCCATACACAGACTTTTGACGCAGATTGGTGATAGTTTAAGGTTTGATTATTTCAACAAGCATTTGTGGATCCCACACTATATGGTAATCAACATTCCTCAGGAGATTTTTGAGCGGTCTCAGGGTAGTTTTCAAGAAGAAACTATTCTTAGAACTTTCAAAGAGAAGCCAAACCTCAGGTCAGTGCCACCGCACAGCAGAGAGGCACATAACCTATCTTCTTGTTTGAGCAAGTTTAATCTTTTTGCATATATCTCACCAACAACATAGGTTATTAGTTTGATTGCTTTTGCATTTTTCCATGTGCTTTTGCTCATATTTTGGTCATACGCACACATTTGTGGCGTTTATTCTGCTCGTCACCCCTAATTGGAATTTTGTTGATTGTGTTAACCAGGGATAAGATGATAACCCACAACATTGTTGAACAACTTAGTTTGTTCTTGAGATCACCAATAAGGTCTAATCATCTATTGTGTTGAATCTACCGACATATCATCTATGGTCTAGCAACTTCTAGGTCTACTTTCTTTGTGTTACCTTAGTAGTAGCTAGTTTATTATCATTTTTCCTTTTATATTGCTCAGACTACACAGACTTATAATTTAAACTTCACATCTTATTCAATGTAAACTTTTAAAGTCCCAATTGATTTGTTCCTGTGTACTATCATTTTCCAAAGTCATTGAATCGGTATCACAGATACGATCTAGTTTCTATCAGCTAGCCTCTCCTCCTCCCTCGTTTTTTTATTTATTATAATGTTACTAACTAAACCTATTCTCCCCCTAAAATTCTAAAATCGTAACCAATTTTCGCTTTTTAGGATTTTAATAGGCGACAAAAAAACACCAATTTATTAAATAGTGTTGGACCAAAAGAACCAATGAGCCGGATCAGAAAAACCTTAAGTCCCACAGATGTCACAACAACTGCTGAAGTCCACAACAGCTGAAGACAAAGTCTGAAGACACAAGTACTGAAGACAAAGTCTGAAGACAAGTGCTGAAGACAAAGTCTGAAGACAAGTGCTGAAGACAAAGTCTGAAGACACAAGTACTGAAGACAAAGTCTGAAGACAAGTGCTGAAGACAAAGTTTCAACAACTGATGACTAACACCAAAACCTTCAGTCGTTTTCTAACCCTACCCTTTAAATACCTTATCCCACCTTCAGAGTTTTTACTTTATTCTCTCTCAAACCTAACGTTCAAAAAACTCTGTAACCTCTCTTCATCAATGGCGACCATGCAACTAAAACCTCGACACAACTGTGTCGCACATCTCACAAAATCGCCATACTGGACCAAGTTTCACAACGCCATTGATTTAATGGTTCAGTCACCTTACAAAACGGCTTTTCTGTTAAATCCCACCATATATGCTGAATCTCTTAACCAATTCTGGACAAACGTCACTCTTGTCTTTGAGGAAATGACACAGAGTCTCTTCAATCGTTTGTCCATCGTCAAAAAGTGGTCATTACTCCAGACATTCTTCGCCAAACCCTCAATCTGGATGATGCCACTTTCCCAACTGGTTATCCAAAGGGCACAATCGATCAATCATTTGCCCAGCATGGATACCAGGGTGACCTGAGTGCATCTACAATATTGAAGAAACATTTCCAGGATGCCGAACGTCTCATCTTTCACCTGGTAAATGTCTGCCTTGCCCCCAAGACTTCATCATGGGATCAAATGTCCACACGGTGGCAACAGGTATGTACTCCATCCTTGAGCAACAACCTTTAAATTTTTCTGAAATACTATTTTTAGAGCTCAAGGATATGGCCCAAAAACAACTTGCTAACCGTTGGATATTATATCCTCGGTTCATAATGGCCATAATTGAAAACCAGCTTCAAGCTGAGGGACTTGTTGGCCTGGGAGTCCCTGCTACGGCTGTATTGCCTGAAGTATACTCCCGGCACAACTCTGACCAATCACTAAAAATGGCTGCCAAGCTGCGCAAACCCACGCAGCTGGAACCCACATCCACTACCTCCAAATCCAAAGTCCCCACCAACCCACTAAAAAGAAGACAAAAAAGGCTACTCAGGGAAATGAGTCCCCTGAGGATGCCCCTGCAACACAAACGTAGGCTATATCCACTGGTTATAACCCCCTAGTGGATACAAGGACTTCACCAGCCACAGCCGCTCAGGATTCCTCTCGAAAGGAGCCTGCAGCAACCAAAGAAGGGGTACCCACTAATCTGGGATCTTCCTCATTTGAGGAGATTGCCATTGAAGAGCACCATTCTCCCCAGGTGCATACTGATTTTATCCCATCTCCCACTGCAACCGCCCCACAAAGTCCTACTCTCATTATTGCAAACGTGCTGACTTAGCTGCATGCCTCTCCTCCTCCCCAACAAACACCAACAAAGGGGAAAACCACAGCAATTGAGGATGAGGATCAACATGCTTCTGACAGCCCACAACACAAGGGTTTAACTGTTCTATCTCCTGGTGTGGATATGGAGACCAGAACATCTGGGGAGGCTGCCACCTCTTCTGAATCAGCACATGATCAGACTGAGGCTGGTAACATAGCTCAGACCTCACCAGAGGCAACAGCTGATGAAGGACATTGTCCTGGGGCTGGAAGTCCCCAGTTCCAAGAAAAAGGGGCACATGCTAAAACTGGTCTACACCCAGTGCATGTACATCCTGCCACAAGCTGGAGGTCAGGTGATTCAGCATCTGCTTATGATGACCTGGGCTTCTTTTATGATGTTCTGGCCCAGAACACATTCTTGAGGAAGAAGTCAGTAGACTACAAAGACTACTTGACCAATTCTCTCACACAGCAAGTCCATCTGCCACCAACATAAACCCACAGATGGCACCTTCACCTGAAGGTCTCCCACACACTCAGCCACTCAAAACTTCCAAGCCACCAACCTCTATTTTTGGCACTGCTTCTTAGGGACAGAACCCCTCTGAGCAAATAACTGCTATCTTTCAGCAATCCCTACCTCTCATCACCCCAATGATCACAGACATTGTGATCAAAACCATGGATGAGAGGCTTCCCTCGATCATACAACCCCTGGTGGAGGAGATTGTGAGCACAAGGCTTTCTGCTACTCAAACCCTTGCAACCAATGCAACCAAAAAGGGGGAGAGTCAGTCAGTGAAAGCAAAGAGGAAGAGCATAGAGGGGAAGAAAGAAAAGGAGACTGAGAAGGAAGAGGAGTTTGTGAAGGGAGCTGACATTGATCAAGTGGGTGAAAGTCACAAAGACTTTCATGTCACATATAAGAAGAGGAAGGTTGAAGGAAAAGAAAAAGAGCTCGAACACGATGAGATGATCAAAATGGCGGATGCTACACACAGTAAATCAATGGACTCCATTATTGATCAACTGTATAGACAGGGGTTCGATACTACACACTTGACTCAGAGATTAGGAGACTTGAAGTTGAAGAAATTAACTCAAGATGGGGAAGTTATGATGCATTAGAAAGAGAAAGACTAGAGATCATGATCAGATTCATTGCAAAGTACCTTGGGAGATCATTGATCGAGATTAAGTCCTGGAACAGGGACAGTATCTTGGCAATAACCACCAAGATCTGTTCGTCCGAAGCATACACTAAGGGATTGGTGATTGAAGCACTAAATGAGGCAGGTGCTGGGAAAAGAAAGGAACTAGCAAAACACTCAAAAGCCTCACTCACTACAAGAATGCTAGAACAACCTGCAAAACCTCCCACTTCAAAATCACCACTACCACAACCCACTAAACCAACTCCTTTACCCTCAAAACCAACAGCCGATGATGCACCCAAGAAGAAGAAGAGAAGGGTGTTGAGGCTAGAAGAAGAAGAAGAAGAGGATGATGAGGAAGAAGATAGGATGCCTCTTTCCGCAGTCCTAACTTTGCCTAAAGCCAAACCTATGCCCATCACTCCCACCTCACAGATGGAAGCTGTGAGAGTAAAGATAGAAGAAGAACAACAGCAAAAGCTTCATGATGATGAGATGCTGAAAAGCATAGACAAAACTTATGCTGCTTCTTCATCAATAATCAGTAAGAAGAAAGAAGCTCTGAGATTGTACACCCTTGCTAACAGATTTCAATATCAAAAGGAAAAGGTGAGAATATGGCCTGATCCTAGGGTGGCTCACAGAATTGTGAAGAAAGACATTCCTTCGAGATACAAGGGCCAAGTAAAAAGGATCGTAGATGAAGAGATCATAGTGGTCCTTGTAGTATCACCCTGGGAAATTGTAGAAGATTTCAAGAAGGCCTATGAAACTAACAGCCACCCCAAAAGATGTTAGAGAACAGAGTAATTAAAAACAGGTTAGTCTACAAGAGGCTTGAGAACTTCAAACAAAATGAGCTCAGTCTGTTACTTGAAGGGACTCACCCAGATGAGTTTGCATACAGACAGATCACAACAGTTGAGCTCAAAAATGGCAAACAGGCTAAGTACATTTCAGAGCTGTATGGGCGTGAAGGATTGTTTGATGGTGGAGCTGAAAATCTTACCATGGAAGAACAAATTATGTTTCTCAGAGCATACACCAGAGAATCCTACAGGCTTATACATAAGAAGTAGATTTCATGGATAGGACCACAACCCTGTGTCCAGTTCCCCAAAGTCAGGGCTCCTATCCATACCATGCCAACCAAATATCAGAAATCTATTCCCAGGCCAGTGCTTAATTGGGTCATCTTCTTAGCTGATCAAGAAGGAAAAAGACCAATCTTATTGCCAACAATAAGGGGGACCTCAATAAAGTTAAGGTTCTGGCTGCATTGGTTCAGGGGGAGTTTGTTGGACCAAAAGAACCAATGAGCCGGATCAGAAAAACCTTAAGTCCCACAGACATCACAACAATTGCTGAAGTCCACAACAGCAGAAGACAAAGTCTGAAGACAAGTACTGAAGACAAAGTCTGAAGACAAGTGCTAAAGACAAAGTCTGAAGACAAGTGCTGAAGACAAAGTCTGAAGACAATATTCAAATACACATGATTCAAATAACATAAACAACTACGCATTACTCTTGTCTTGAATCATGTGCTCCTCTTCTGACGGGGCTAAAGTAGAGGCACCTTTTTCTTGAGCTCTCTTGGTCCTCCTTTCACTTGCATGTGGCACCCATAGCAGAAGTATCTCCTTCTCCTTCATCATCATCATCACCTGCTTCATCACCTCCCTCTATATCATCACCATGATCATTATCATCTGCATCATCATCATCATCATCATTGTCATCATCATCATCTCCATCATCTCCATCACCTTCTCGGATATTTAGAGGCACTTCTTTGGATCCCTTCATTCTCAGCATAAGCTTCTTGTTCTGGGCCTCTAAATCCTGTATCCTCTGTACTGAGGATGTATGTATCTCTTTCAGCTCAGTGATCTCTTTGCTTTGAGCCTCAATCCTTTGAATGGATGAGGCATGTGTCTCCTGCAGCTCCTCAATCTGTTGGCTCTGAGCCTCGATCCTCTGGGCTTGGGAGACATTGAGCTCCATCAGCTGATTAAGCTGAGAGGCTCTTTGTTCATCTGTAGCCAGCAGCTTTAGCACTAACCTGTTAAGGTTAGCCAGCCGCTCCTCTAACCCGACAGATGGGTAAGAGGATCCAAAAATAGGTGGGACCTGAGATGAGGTCCCTGCTCCATGAGTGGTGGTGGTGTAGTGAATGTAGAGAAGATTGGGGGTAGTATAGATTGGGTGGCTGTGGATGAGCTGTAGTGGTGGTGGATGGGAAGTGGGTAACTGGTGGAGTTGTGGTAGGTGAAGTGGTAGTAGGTAGAGAGGTGGTAGTGGTGGGGGTGGAGTGGTGGTAGTGCTGGTAGGTGGAGTGATGGTAGTGGTGGCTGTAGGTGGAGTGGTGGAAGTGGTGGTAGTAGTGATGGTGGTGATAAACATCATCCTCCCCCTCCTCTTCTTCATCCCGTGGGGCTGAGCCATCCGTTTCTTCCTCGAGCCCCTCGAGGTGGATGCTCCCCATGGGACGCTGCTGGGCTGATCGGGAGTATAACTAGGATCAGTAGCAGTCTCCCTAGACTCTCTAGGGCGTCCTACAACCTCCTGAATACCTCGGTCGGTGGAAACCACCCTGCTCCCCACAATACGATTCAAGGGCTTCTCGTCTGTATCCTCCTCCTTATCAAGACAAAAGTCCTGATGGAACCCTGCTGCCTCTGTTCCACCTTGGGTGGATGCTGGAGATGCTATATTAGCAGTGAGGGGCCTCAAGTGAGTGGGCCCTGCATCTCCACCATAACCACTGTCATCGTCGTTGGAATCATCGTCTGGGAGCAAAAGTTTCTCAACATCAGAATCACTGTCTGCGTTGTGCCATTTTCACCTACCTGGCGCCACGTAATCAACCTGGGCTAGATGCTCGAAGAGTCTCTTCACCGGGGGTTTGACCTGCTTTCCCCAGTAGACCTTCATGCAACCTAGTGTCGTGTCATCCATTACCTCCAACGACACCGCATCTTGGCTCTCCTTAGGTAGAGAGGGCAGCTTCTCATCAATGATCATTTGGAGAAACCTAGGGTACATGCAAAAACCCTCTTTAGCCTCCAGATTCTCTCTACCAGATAAGAGAATATCATGCTCAAGAAGCTAAAATGGTGGTTCAGAACCAGTGGCACGTAGGCATTTTGAATCTAGCCTGAAAGATCATCAAACCCACCCCTTCTCGAAGCCAAGCACTTTAGGATGGCATGTGCTAAGTACTTGTACCGGGGACACAGGTTGCTCTTGTTCAGCACACCTGCATTAATATCCCCAGCGTACTTCATCCTTAAGAAGCACCCTCTCATAGTCAGCGGGTGAAGTCTAGTAGGGTGATCAGCATCGTCACCCAAGGCAAGTACACATCGAATATCCTCAGCTGTGACCTTGATCGCCTGACCAAAATACTACTAGTGATGCTGTAAGGCTCGTGTGTACAGTCAACTGATGCCCCCTCCCAAAAGGCCTGCCGGATAGACCTATAGGGAGTGCATGTTGTGGATATAGCCCTGTAGATCCTGGATCTCATAAGGAATGTGATAATCCCTGCAAACTCGGTGCCATTCCGAGTAGTGGCATCTAAATGAGCACATATGTTGTGCTTGGGGTTGATGGACCACCTGTCAGCCATAGATCTGTAATACAAGACACATAGACATTAGATCACCACCTATCAAAAATCAATTCTAATTAGCTTGGTTGAATTCAGTCTGGTTCAATCATGCGATTGAACCATGCGACTGTGTTCAGTCGGTGACCTGGCATGTGACTGGGTTCAATCGGGTGACTGAGCAGGCGACTGAGTTCAATCGGTGACTGAGCCTGCGATTGGTTCAATCGGCCGACTGAGCCTGCGATTGGTTCAATCGGCCGACTGAGCTCATTCGTATTATCCATTCAATCGATTGAGTCATTCGACCAGCTCAATCGCGTGATTGTTGTTCATCCTGGTGTCCAGTTGCATGACCCACTGTTTGGTCAACTGATATACGAATTTGAACCAAATCTTGAAATTAGACGTCGTGTATTGGTTCCTTAGACTCGCAATCATTATACTAATAACCTAATAGCCTTGGTTTTAACATTTTGCATAGTTTAGTTAGGTTATTAGTCAACTTTTAGTGTCGGTTCTTGTAAAGGCCGAGAATTACAAATTAGGGCTCAAATCAAATCAACTTCGGTTACACAACACCGCATTGTACCTGTATAACAAGTAGAACTCGTTAGAATGTCGAAATTAGGAGTGAAAATCGGTCAGTGAAAATTTTGGCAGAGTAACGGTACAGTGTGCGATTTTAAGGCGATTAGGGGGTGATGAGGTTATGCGATCGACTATGGACCTATTTATGCTGAATCTGGTTTCAATTGGCCGACTGGACCCATTCGCTCTGTTCATTCGGGCGATTGGACCTCAGTCATGCGATTGGTTCAGTCAATCACATTCAGTCGGCCGACTGGATTTCAGTCGGGCGACTGACTCATTCGCACAGCTCCATTCGGTCGACTGGCTCAATCTGATAAGCCATTCGGGTGAATGGTTCATACTCATGTGCCATTCGGCTGTCTAGTGCATGAGTATGGTCCATTCGTATGGTTGGACTCATGGTCCAGTCGTGCGATTGGATCATACTCATGATTTTGACTTTATGACCATTCCACACTAAAACCCTATTAACCTTTGATTAGACATTTTAAGCACTCGATCATCTTAGACATGACCATTTTAACCTGGAAAACTTTTGATCACCTCAGACATGATCCTTCTAAAAACACTTTGTCACCTCAGACGTGATTGATTTTACATTTGAAAACACGTGTGGTCACCTCAGACGTGACCCTTTTAGGTGATTAAATCCCCTATAGAAATCCATGGCGTAGTCCAATATTTAACAAACTGAATTGACGAAATTTAAACAAAATAAAAGACTTAAAACAGAAATACAAAACTAAAACTTGTTTTTGAGGTTTTGTGAGGTGTAAATCCTAAGATAGAAATCTAATGAATTCGGTTCCTGAAAAGGCAGCTTCAATTCATTTTGACCATAGATGAACCAATTCAGTTTGGAATCATACAGGAATTTCAAATCATTCGGTACATTTTATCAAAAACCATTTGATGCTCGATTCTTTTTTTCATCTAGAGTCGTCAGCAAGTTCAGGAAATCATACTAGTACTGTTAGATCCCCACATTGATTTGGACTTTCAAGAATGTAGCCACGATGATTGTCAGTATACTGGTCCTCTTAAATCCATACACAGACTTTTGACGCAGATTGGTGATAGTTAAGGTTTGATTATTTCAACAAGCATTTGTGGATCCCACACTTATATGGTAATCAACATTCCTCAGGAGATTTTTGAGCGGTCTCAGGGTAGTTTTCAAGAAGAAACTATTCTTAGAACTTTCAAAGAGAAGCCAAACCTCAGGTCAGTGCCACCGCACAGCAGAGAGGCACATAACCTATCTTCTTGTTTGAGCAAGTTTAATCTTTTTGCATATATCTCACCAACAACATAGGTTATTAGTTTGATTGCTTTTGCATTTTTCCATGTGCTTTTGCTCATATTTTGGTCATACGCACACATTTGTGGCGTTTATTCTGCTCGTCACCCCTAATTGGAATTTTGTTGATTGTGTTAACCAGGGATAATGATAACCCACAACATTGTTGAACAACTTAGTTTGTCTTGAGATCACCAATAAGGTCTAATCATCTATTGTGTTGAATCTACCGACATATCATCTATGGTCTAGCAACTTCTAGGTCTACTTTCTTTGTGTTACCTTAGTAGTAGCTAGTTTATTATCATTTTTCCTTTTATATTGCTCAGACTACACAGACTTATAATTTAAACTTCACATCTTATTCAATGTAAACTTTTAAAGTCCCAATTGATTTGTTCCTGTGTACTATCATTTTCCAAAGTCATTGAATCGGTATCACAGACGATCTAGTTTCTATCAGCTAGCCTCTCCTCCTCCCTCGTTTTTTATTTATTATAATGTTACTAACTAAACCTATTCTCCCCCTAAAATTCTAAAATCGTAACCATTTTCGCTTTTTAGGATTTTAATAGGCGACAAAAAAACACCAATTTAATTAAATAGTGTTGGACCAAAAGAACCAATGAGCCGGATCAGAAAAACCTTAAGTCCCACAGATGTCACAACAACTGCTGAAGTCCACAACAGCTGAAGACAAAGTCTGAAGACACAAGTACTGAAGACAAAGTCTGAAGACAAGTGCTGAAGACAAAGTCTGAAGACAAGTGCTGAAGACAAAGTCTGAAGACACAAGTACTGAAGACAAAGTCTGAAGACAAGTGCTGAAGACAAAGTTTCAACAACTGATGACTAACACCAAAACCTTCAGTCGTTTTCTAACCCTACCCTTTAATACCTTATCCCACCTTCAGAGTTTTTACTTTATTCTCTTCTCAAACCTAACGTTCAAAAAACTCTGTAACCTCTCTTCATCAATGGCGACCATGCAACTAAAACCTCGACACAACTGTGTCGCACATCTCACAAAATCGCCATACTGGACCAAGTTTCACAACGCCATTGATTTAATGGTTCAGTCACCTTACAAAACGGCTTTTCTGTTGTTAATCCCACCATATATGCTGAATCTCTTAACCAATTCTGGACAAACGTCACTCTTGTCTTTGAGGAGAATGACACAGAGTCTCTTCAATCGTTTGTCCATCGTCAAAAAGTGGTCATTACTCCAGACATTCTTCGCCAAACCCTCAATCTGGATGATGCCACTTTCCCAACTGGTTATCCAAAGGGCACAATCGATCAATCATTTGCCCAGCATGGATACCAGGGTGACCTGAGTGCATCTACAATATTGAAGAAACATTTCCAGGATGCCGAACGTCTCATCTTTCACCTGGTAAATGTCTGCCTTGCCCCCAAGACTTCATCATGGGATCAAATGTCCACACGGTGGCAACAGGTAATGTACTCCATCCTTGAGCAACAACCTTTAAATTTTTCTGAAATACTATTTTTAGAGCTCAAGGATATGGCCCAAAAACAACTTGCTAACCGTTGGATATTATATCCTCGGTTCATAATGGCCATAATTGAAAACCAGCTTCAAGCTGAGGGACTTGTTGGCCTGGGAGTCCCTGCTACGGCTGTATTGCCTGAAGTATACTCCCGGCACAACTCTGACCAATCACTAAAAATGGCTGCCAAGCTGCGCAAACCCACGCAGCTGGAACCCACATCCACTACCTCCAAATCCAAAGTCCCCACCAAACCCACTAAAAAGAAGACAAAAAAGGCTACTCAGGGAAATGAGTCCCCTGAGGATGCCCCTGCAACACAAACGTAGGCTATATCCACTGGTTATAACCCCCTAGTGGATACAAGGACTTCACCAGCCACAGCCGCTCAGGATTCCTCTCGAAAGGAGCCTGCAGCAACCAAAGAAGGGGTACCCACTAATCTGGGATCTTCCTCATTTGAGAGATTGCCATTGAAGAGCACCATTCTCCCCAGGTGCATACTGATTTTATCCCATCTCCCACTGCAACCGCCCCACAAAGTCCTACTCTCATTATTGCAAACGTGCTGACTTAGCTGCATGCCTCTCCTCCTCCCCAACAAACACCAACAAAGGGGAAAACCACAGCAATTGAGGATGAGGATCAACATGCTTCTGACAGCCCACAACACAAGGTTTAACTGTTCTATCTCCTGGTGTGGATATGGAGACCAGAACATCTGGGGAGGCTGCCACCTCTTCTGAATCAGCACATGATCAGACTGAGGCTGGTAACATAGCTCAGACCTCACCAGAGGCAACAGCTGATGAAGGACATTGTCCTGGGGCTGGAAGTCCCCAGTTCCAAGAAAAAGGGGCACATGCTAAAACTGGTCTACACCCAGTGCATGTACATCCTGCCACAAGCTGGAGGTCAGGTGATTCAGCATCTGCTTATGATGACCTGGGCTTCTTTTATGATGTTCTGGCCCAGAACACAATTCTTGAGGAAGAAGTCAGTAGACTACAAAGACTACTTGACCAATTCTCTCACACAGCAAGTCCATCTGCCACCAACATAAACCCACAGATGGCACCTTCACCTGAAGGTCTCCCACCACTCAGCCACTCAAAACTTCCAAGCCACCAACCTCTATTTTTGGCACTGCTTCTTAGGGACAGAACCCCTCTGAGCAAATAACTGCTATCTTTCAGCAATCCCTACCTCTCATCACCCCAATGATCACAGACATTGTGATCAAAACCATGGATGAGAGGCTTCCCTCGATCATACAACCCCTGGTGGAGGAGATTGTGAGCACAAGGCTTTCTGCTACTCAAACCCTTGCAACCAATGCAACCAAAAAGGGGGAGAGTCAGTCAGTGAAAGCAAAGAGGAAGAGCATAGAGGGGAAGAAAGAAAAGGAGACTGAGAAGGAAGAGGAGTTTGTGAAGGGAGCTGACATTGATCAAGTGGGTGAAAGTCACAAAGACTTTCATGTCACATATAAGAAGAGGAAGGTTGAAGGAAAAGAAAAAGAGCTCGAACACGATGAGATGATCAAAATGGCGGATGCTACACACAGTAAATCAATGGACTCCATTATTGATCAACTGTATAGACAGGGGTTCGATACTACACAGCTTGACTCAGAGATTAGGAGACTTGAAGTTGAAGAAATTAACTCAAGATGGGGAAGTTATGATGCATTAGAAAGAGAAAGACTAGAGATCATGATCAGATTCATTGCAAAGTACCTTGGGAGATCATTGATCGAGATTAAGTCCTGGAACAGGGACAGTATCTTGGCAATAACCACCAAGATCTGTTCGTCCGAAGCATACACTAAGGGATTGGTGATTGAAGCACTAAATGAGGCAGGTGCTGGGAAAAGAAAGGAACTAGCAAAACACTCAAAAGCCTCACTCACTACAAGAATGCTAGAACAACCTGCAAAACCTCCCACTTCAAAATCACCACTACCACAACCCACTAAACCAACTCCTTTACCCTCAAAACCAACAGCCGATGATGCACCCAAGAAGAAGAAGAGAAGGGTGTTGAGGCTAGAAGAAGAAGAAGAAGAGGATGATGAGGAAGAAGATAGGATGCCTCTTTCCGCAGTCCTAACTTTGCCTAAAGCCAAACCTATGCCCATCACTCCCACCTCACAGATGGAAGCTGTGAGAGTAAAGATAGAAGAAGAACAACAGCAAAAGCTTCATGATGATGAGATGCTGAAAAGCATAGACAAAACTTATGCTGCTTCTTCATCAATAATCAGTAAGAAGAAAGAAGCTCTGAGATTGTACACCCTTGCTAACAGATTTCAATATCAAAAGGAAAAGGTGAGAATATGGCCTGATCCTAGGGTGGCTCACAGAATTGTGAAGAAAGACATTCCTTCGAGATACAAGGGCCAAGTAAAAAGGATCGTAGATGAAGAGATCATAGTGGTCCTTGTAGTATCACCCTGGGAAATTGTAGAAGATTTCAAGAAGGCCTATGAAACTAACAGCCACCCCAAAAGATGTTAGAGAACAGAGTAATTAAAAACAGGTTAGTCTACAAGAGGCTTGAGAACTTCAAACAAAATGAGCTCAGTCTGTTACTTGAAGGGACTCACCCAGATGAGTTTGCATACAGACAGATCACAACAGTTGAGCTCAAAAATGGCAAACAGGCTAAGTACATTTCAGAGCTGTATGGGCGTGAAGGATTGTTTGATGGTGGAGCTGAAAATCTTACCATGGAAGAACAAATTATGTTTCTCAGAGCATACACCAGAGAATCCTACAGGCTTATACATAAGAAGTAGATTTCATGGATAGGACCACAACCCTGTGTCCAGTTCCCCAAAGTCAGGGCTCCTATCCATACCATGCCAACCAAATATCAGAAATCTATTCCCAGGCCAGTGCTTAATTGGGTCATCTTCTTAGCTGATCAAGAAGGAAAAAGACCAATCTTATTGCCAACAATAAGGGGGACCTCAATAAAGTTAAGGTTCTGGCTGCATTGGTTCAGGGGAGTTGTTGGACCAAAAGACCATGAGCCGGATCAGAAAAACCTTAAGTCCCACAGACATCACAACAATTGCTGAAGTCCACAACAGCAGAAGACAAAGTCTGAAGACATAAGTACTGAAGACAAAGTCTGAAGACAAGTGCTAAAGACAAAGTCTGAAGACAAGTGCTGAAGACAAAGTCTGAAGACAATATTCAAATACACATGATTCAAATAACATAAACAACTACGCATTACTCTTGTCTTGAATCATGTGCTCCTCTTCTGACGGGGCTAAAGTAGAGGCACCTTTTTCTTGAGCTCTCTTGGTCCTCCTTTCACTTGCAGATGTGGCACCCATAGCAGAAGTATCTCCTTCTCCTTCATCATCATCATCACCTGCTTCATCACCTCCCTCTATATCATCACCATGATCATTATCATCTGCATCATCATCATCATCATCATTGTCATCATCATCATCTCCATCATCTCCATCACCTTCTCGGATATTTAGAGGCACTTCTTTGGATCCCTTCATTCTCAGCATAAGCTTCTTGTTCTGGGCCTCTAAATCCTGTATCCTCTGTACTGAGGATGTATGTATCTCTTTCAGCTCAGTGATCTCTTTGCTTTGAGCCTCAATCCTTTGAATGGATGAGGCATGTGTCTCCTGCAGCTCCTCAATCTGTTGGCTCTGAGCCTCGATCCTCTGGGCTTGGGAGACATTGAGCTCCATCAGCTGATTAAGCTGAGAGGCTCTTTGTTCATCTGTAGCCAGCAGCTTTAGCACTAACCTGTTAAGGTTAGCCAGCCGCTCCTCTAACCCGACAGATGGGTAAGAGGATCCAAAAATAGGTGGGACCTGAGATGAGGTCCCTGCTCCATGAGTGGTGGTGGTGGTAGTGAATGTAGAGAATTGGGGGTAGTATAGATGTGGGTGGCTGTGGATGAGCTGTAGTGGTGGTGGATGGGAAGTGGGTAACTGGTGGAGTTGTGGTAGGTGAAGTGGTAGTAGGTAGAGAGGTGGTAGTGGTGGTGGGTGGAGTGGTGGTAGTGCTGGTAGGTGGAGTGATGGTAGTGGTGGCTGTAGGTGGAGTGGTGGAAGTGGTGGTAGTAGTGATGGTGGTGATAAACATCATCCTCCCCCTCTTCTTCTTCATCCCGTGGGGCTGAGCCATCCGTTTCTTCCTCGAGCCCCTCGAGGTGGATGCTCCCCATGGGGCTGCTGGGCTGATCGGGAGTATAACTAGGATCAGTAGCAGTCTCCCTAGACTCTCTAGGGCGTCCTACAACCTCCTGAATACCTCAGTCGGTGGAAACCACCCTGCTCCCCACAATACGATTCAAGGGCTTCTCGTCTGTATCCTCCTCCTTATCAAGACGAAAGTCCTGATGGAACCCTGCTGCCTCTGTTCCACCTTGGGTGGATGCTGGAGATGCTATATTAGCAGTGAGGGGCCTCAAGTGAGTGGGCCCTGCATCTCCACCATAACCACTGTCATCGTCGTTGGAATCATCGTCTGGGAGCAAAAGTTTCTCAACATCAGAATCACTGTCTGCGTTGTGCCATTTTCACCTACCTGGCGCCACGTAATCAACCTGGGCTAGATGCTCGAAGAGTCTCTTCACCGGGGGTTTGACCTGCTTTCCCCAGTAGACCTTCATGCAACCTAGTGTCGTGTCATCCATTACCTCCAACGACACCGCATCTTGGCTCTCCTTAGGTAGAGAGGGCAGCTTCTCATCAATGATCATTTGGAGAAACCTAGGGTACATGCAAAAACCCTCTTTAGCCTCCAGATTCTCTCTACCAGATAAGAGAATATCATGCTCAAGAAGCTAAAATGGTGGTTCAGAACCAGTGGCACGTAGGCATTTTGAATCTAGCCTGAAAGATCATCAAACCCACCCCTTCTCGAAGCCAAGCACTTTAGGATGGCATGTGCTAAGTACTTGTACCGGGGACACAGGTTGCTCTTGTTCAGCACACCTGCATTAATATCCCCAGCGTACTTCATCCTTAAGAAGCACCCTCTCATAGTCAGCGGGTGAAGTCTAGTAGGGTGATCAGCATCGTCACCCAAGGCAAGTACACATCGAATATCCTCAGCTGTGACCTTGATCGCCTGACCAAAATAACTACTAGTGATGCTGTAAGGCTCGTGTGTACAGTCAACTGATGCCCCCTCCCAAAAGGCCTGCCGGATAGACCTATAGGGAGTGCATGTTGTGGATATAGCCCTGTAGATCCTGGATCTCATAAGGAATGTGATAATCCCTGCAAACTCGGTGCCATTCCGAGTAGTGGCATCTAAATGAGCACATATGTTGTGCTTGGGGTTGATGGACCACCTGTCAGCCATAGATCTGTAATACAAGACACATAGACATTAGATCACCACCTATCAAAAATCAATTCTAATTAGCTTGGTTGAATTCAGTCTGGTTCAATCATGCGATTGAACCATGCGACTGTGTTCAGTCGGTTGACCTGGCATGTGACTGGGTTCAATCGGGTGACTGAGCAGGCGACTGAGTTCAATCGGGTGACTGAGCCTGCGATTGGTTCAATCGGCCGACTGAGCCTGCGATTGGTTCAATCGGCCGACTGAGCTCATTCGTATTATCCATTCAATCGATTGAGTCATTCGACCAGCTCAATCGCGTGATTGTTGTTCATCCTGGTGTCCAGTTGCATGACCCACTGTTTGGTCAACTGATATACGAATTTGAACCAAATCTTGAAATTAGACGTCGTGTATTGGTTCCTTAGACTCGCAATCATTATACTAATAACCTAATAGCCTTGGTTTTAACATTTTGCATAGTTTAGTTAGGTTATTAGTCAACTTTTAGTGTCGGTTCTTGTAAAGGCCGAGAATTACAAATTAGGGCTCAAATCAAATCAACTTCGGTTACACAACACCGCATTGTACCTGTATAACAAGTAGAACTCGTTAGAATGTCGAAATTAGGAGTGAAAATCGGTCAGTGAAAATTTTGGCAGAGTAACGGTACAGTGTGCGATTTTAAGGCGATTAGGGGGTGATGAGGTTATGCGATCGACTATGGACCTATTTATGCTGAATCTGGTTTCAATTGGCCGACTGGACCCATTCGCTCTGTTCATTCGGGCGATTGGACCTCAGTCATGCGATTGGTTCAGTCAATCACATTCAGTCGGCCGACTGGATTTCAGTCGGGCGACTGACTCATTCGCACAGCTCCATTCGGTCGACTGGCTCAATCTGATAAGCCATTCGGGTGAATGGTTCATACTCATGTGCCATTCGGCTGTCTAGTGCATGAGTATGGTCCATTCGTATGGTTGGACTCATGGTCCAGTCGTGCGATTGGATCATACTCATGATTTTGACTTTATGACCATTCCACACTAAAACCCTATTAACCTTTGATTAGACATTTTAAGCACTCGATCATCTTAGACATGACCATTTTAACCTGGAAAACTTTTGATCACCTCAGACATGATCCTTCTAAAAACACTTTGTCACCTCAGACGTGATTGATTTTACATTTGAAAACACGTGTGGTCACCTCAGACGTGACCCTTTTAGGTGATTAAATCCCCTATAGAAATCCATGGCGTAGTCCATATTTAACAAACTGAATTGACGAAATTTAAACAAAATAAAAGACTTAAAACAGAAATACAAAACTAAAACTTGTTTTTGAGGTTTTGTGAGGTGTAAATCCTAAGATAGAAATCTAATGAATTCGGTTCCTGAAAAGGCAGCTTCAATTCATTTTGACCATAGATGAACCAATTCAGTTTGGAATCATACAGGAATTTCAAATCATTCGGTACATTTTATCAAAAACCATTTGATGCTCGATTCTTGTTTTTCATCTAGAGTCGTCAGCAAGTTCAGGAAATCATACTAGTACTGTTAGATCCCCACATTGATTTGGACTTTCAAGAATTGTAGCCACGATGATTGTCAGTATACTGGTCCTCTTAAATCCATACACAGACTTTTGACGCAGATTGGTGATAGTTTAAGGTTTGATTATTTCAACAAGCATTTGTGGATCCCACACTTATATGGTAATCAACATTCCTCAGGAGATTTTTGAGCGGTCTCAGGGTAGTTTTCAAGAAGAAACTATTCTTAGAACTTTCAAAGAGAAGCCAAACCTCAGGTCAGTGCCACCGCACAGCAGAGAGGCACATAACCTATCTTCTTGTTGAGCAAGTTTAATCTTTTTGCATATATCTCACCAACAACATAGGTTATTAGTTTGATTGCTTTTTTTTTTTCCATGTGCTTTTGCTCATATTTTGTCATACGCACACATTTGTGGCGTTTATTCTGCTCGTCACCCCTAATTGGAATTTTGTTGATTGTGTTAACCAGGGATAAGATGATAACCCACAACATTGTTGAACAACTTAGTTTGTTCTTGAGATCACCAATAAGGTCTAATCATCTATTGTGTTGAATCTACCGACATATCATCTATGGTCTAGCAACTTCTAGGTCTACTTTCTTTGTGTTACCTTAGTAGTAGCTAGTTTATTATCATTTTTCCTTTTATATTGCTCAGACTACACAGACTTATAATTTAAACTTCACATCTTATTCAATGTAAACTTTTAAAGTCCCAATTGATTTGTTCCTGTGTACTATCATTTTCCAAAGTCATTGAATCGGTATCACAGATACGATCTAGTTTCTATCAGCTAGCCTCTCCTCCTCCCTCGTTTTTTTATTTATTATAATGTTACTAACTAAACCTATTCTCCCCCTAAAATTCTAAAATCGTAACCAATTTTCGCTTTTTAGGATTTTAATAGGCGACAAAAAAACACCATTTAATTAAATAGTGTTGGACCAAAAGAACCAATGAGCCGGATCAGAAAAACCTTAAGTCCCACAGATGTCACAACAACTGCTGAAGTCCACAACAGCTGAAGACAAAGTCTGAAGACACAAGTACTGAAGACAAAGTCTGAAGACAAGTGCTGAAGACAAAGTCTGAAGACAAGTGCTGAAGACAAAGTCTGAAGACACAAGTACTGAAGACAAAGTCTGAAGACAAGTGCTGAAGACAAAGTTTCAACAACTGATGACTAACACCAAAACCTTCAGTCGTTTTCTAACCCTACCCTTTAAATACCTTATCCCACTTCAGAGTTTTTACTTTATTCTCTTCTCAAACCTAACGTTCAAAAAACTCTGTAACCTCTCTTCATCAATGGCGACCATGCAACTAAAACCTCGACACAACTGTGTCGCACATCTCACAAAATCGCCATACTGGACCAAGTTTCACAACGCCATTGATTTAATGGTTCAGTCACCTTACAAAACGGCTTTTCTGTTAAATCCCACCATATATGCTGAATCTCTTACCAATTCTGGACAAACGTCACTCTTGTCTTTGAGGAGAATGACACAGAGTCTCTTCATCGTTTGTCCATCGTCAAAAAGTGGTCATTACTCCAGACATTCTTCGCCAAACCCTCAATCTGGATGATGCCACTTTCCAACTGGTTATCCAAAGGGCACAATCGATCAATCATTTGCCCAGCATGGATACCAGGGTGACCTGAGTGCATCTACAATATTGAAGAAACATTTCCAGGATGCCGAACGTCTCATCTTTCACCTGGTAAATGTCTGCCTTGCCCCCAAGACTTCATCATGGGATCAAATGTCCACACGGTGGCAACAGGTAATGTACTCCATCCTTGAGCAACAACCTTTAAATTTTTCTGAAATACTATTTTTAGAGCTCAAGGATATGGCCCAAAAACAACTTGCTAACCGTTGGATATTATATCCTCGGTTCATAATGGCCATAATTGAAAACCAGCTTCAAGCTGAGGGACTTGTTGGCCTGGGAGTCCCTGCTACGGCTGTATTGCCTGAAGTATACTCCCGGCACAACTCTGACCAATCACTAAAAATGGCTGCCAAGCTGCGCAAACCCACGCAGCTGGAACCCACAGCCACTACCTCCAAATCCAAGTCCCCACCAAACCCACTAAAAAGAAGACAAAAAAGGCTACTCAGGGAAATGAGTCCCCTGAGGATGCCCCTGCAACACAAACGCAGGCTATATCCACTGGTTATAACCCCCTAGTGGATACAAGGACTTCACCAGCCACAGCCGCTCAGGATTCCTCTCGAAAGGAGCCTGCAGCAACCAAAGAAGGGGTACCCACTAATCTGGGATCTTCCTCATTTGAGGAGATTGCCATTGAAGAGCACCATTCTCCCCAGGTGCATACTGATTTTATCCCATCTCCCACTGCAACCGCCCCACAAAGTCCTACTCTCATTATTGCAAACGTGCTGACTTAGCTGCATGCCTCTCCTCCTCCCCAACAAACCCACCAAAGGGGAAAACCACAGCAATTGAGGATGAGGATCAACATGCTTCTGACAGCCCACAACACAAGGGTTAACTGTTCTATCTCCTGGTGTGGATATGGAGACCAGAACATCTGGGGAGGCGGCCACCTCTTCTGAATCAGCACATGATCAGACTGAGGCTGGTAACATAGCTCAGACCTCACCAGAGGCAACAGCTGATGAAGGACATTGTCCTGGGGCTGGAAGTCCCCAGTTCCAAGAAAAAGGGGCACATGCTAAAACTGTCTACACCCAGTGCATGTACATCCTGCCACAAGCTGGAGGTCAGGTGATTCAGCATCTGCTTATGATGACCTGGGCTTCTTTTATGATGTTATTGGCCCAGAACACAATTCTTGAGGAAGAAGTCAGTAGACTACAAAGACTACTTGACCAATTCTCTCACACAGCAAGTCCATCTGCCACCAACATAAACCCACAGATGGCACCTTCACCTGAAGGTCTCCACACACTCAGCCACTCAAAACTTCCAAGCCACCAACCTCTATTTTTGGCACTGCTTCTTAGGGACAGAACCCCTCTGAGCAAATAACTGCTATCTTTCAGCAATCCCTACCTCTCATCACCCCAATGATCACAGACATTGTGATCAAAACCATGGATGAGAGGCTTCCCTCGATCATACAACCCCTGGTGGAGGAGATTGTGAGCACAAGGCTTTCTGCTACTCAAACCCTTGCAACCAATGCAACCAAAAAGGGGGAGAGTCAGTCAGTGAAAGCAAAGAGGAAGAGCATAGAGGGGAAGAAAGAAAAGGAGACTGAGAAGGAAGAGGAGTTTGTGAAGGGAGCTGACATTGATCAAGTGGGTGAAAGTCACAAAGACTTTCATGTCACATATAAGAAGAGGAAGGTTGAAGGAAAAGAAAAAGAGCTCGAACACGATGAGATGATCAAAATGGCGGATGCTACACACAGTAAATCAATGGACTCCATTATTGATCAACTGTATAGACAGGGGTTCGATACTGCACAGCTTGACTCAGAGATTAGGAGACTTGAAGTTGAAGAAATTAACTCAAGATGGGGAAGTTATGATGCATTAGAAAGAGAAAGACTAGAGATCATGATCAGATTCATTGCAAAGTACCTTGGGAGATCATTGATCGAGATTAAGTCCTGGAACAGGGACAGTATCTTGGCAATAACCACCAAGATCTGTTCGTCCGAAGCATACACTAAGGGATTGGTGATTGAAGCACTAAATGAGGCAGGTGCTAGGAACAGAAAGGAAGTAGCAAATCACTCAAAAGCCTCACTCACTACAAGAATGCTAGAACAACCTGCAAAACCTCCCACTTCAAAATCACCACTACCACAACCCACCAAACCAACTCCTTTACCCTCAAAACCAACAGCCGATGATGCACCCAAGAAGAAGAAGAGAAGGGTGTTGAGGCTAGAAGAAGAAGAAGAAGAGGATGATGAGGAAGAAGATAGGCTGCCTCTTTCCGCAGTCCTAACTTTGCCTAAAGCCAACCTATGCCCATCACTCCCACCTCACAGATGGAAGCTGTGAGAGTAAAGATAGAAGAAGAACAACAGCAAAAGCTTCATGATGATGAGATGCTGAAAAGCATAGACAAAACTTATGCTGCTTCTTCATCAATAATCAGTATGAAGAAAGAAGCTCTGAGATTGTACACCCTTGCTAACACATTTCAATATCAAAAGGAAAAGGTGAGATATGGCCTGATCCTAGGGTGGCTCACAGAATTGTGAAGAAAGACATTCCTTCGAGATACAAGGGCCAAGTAAAAAGGATCGTAGATGAAGAGATCACAGTGGTCCTTGTAGTATCACCCTGGGAAATTGTAGAAGATTTCAAGAAGGCCTATGAAACTAACAGCCACCCCAAAAGATGTTAGAGAACAGAGTAATTAAAACGGGTTAGTCTACAAGAGGCTTGAGAACTTCAAACAAAATGAGCTCAGTCTGTTACTTGAAGGGACTCACCCAGATGAGTTTGCATACAGACAGATCACAACAGTTGAGCTCAAAAATGGCAAACAGGCTAAGTACATTTCAGAGCTGTATGGGTGTGAAGATTGTTTGATGGTGGAGCTGAAAATCTTACCATGGAAGAACAAATTATGTTTCTCAGAGCATACACCAGAGAATCCTACAGGCTTATACATGGAAAGTAGATTTCATGGATAGGACCACAACCCTGTGTCCAGTTCCCCAATGTCAGGGCTCTATCCATACTATGCCAACCAAATTTCAGAAATCTATTCCCAGGCCAGTGCTTAATTGGGTCATCTTCTTAGCTGATCAAGAAGGAAAAAGACCAATCTTATTGCCAACAATAAGTGGGACCTCAATAAAGTTAAGGTTTTGGCTGCATTGGTTCAGGGGGAGTTTGTTGGACCAAAAGAACCAATGAGCCGGATCAGAAAAACCTTAAGTCCCACAGACGTCACAACAACTGCTGAAGTCCACAACAGCTGAAGACAAAGTCTGAAGACACAAGTACTGAAGACAATGTCTGAAGACAAGTGCTGAAGACAAAGTCTGAAGACAAGTGCTGAAGACAAAGTCTAAAGACAAGTGCTGAAGAGAAAGTCTGAAGACACAAGTACTCAAGACAAAGTCTAAAGACAAGTGCTGAAGACAAAGTCTGAAGACAAGTGTTGAAGACAAAGTCTGAAGACAAGTGCTGAAGACAAAGTCTGAAGACACAAGTGCTGAAGACAAAGTCTGAAGACAAGTGCTGAAGACAAAGTCTGAGGACACAAGTGCTGAAGAGAAAGTCTAAAGACAAGTGCTGAAGACAAAGTCTGAAGACACAAGTGCTGAAGACAAAGTCTGAAGACACAAGTGCTGAAGACAAAGTCTGAAGACAAGTACTGAAGACAAAGTCTGAAGACAAGTGCTGAAGACAAAGTCTGAAGACAAGTGCTGAAGACAAAGTCTGAAGACAAGTGCTGAAAACCAAGAAGTATCAATCGTTGTCACAACAGCTGAAGAGGTCTTCTTCAGTAGTTGTGATGGTTTTCTTTTCAGTAGTTTTATGTTTTTCTTTTCAGTAGTTTTGTAAAACGACTGAAGAGCTTGTTCTTCAGTCGTTGTAGTTTCAGTAGTTTCGTATCAGTAGTTTTATGTTTTACTTAGCACTCTGACATGTTCTCAGTAGTTGTGAACATTTCAGTAGTTTGTTAAGTTTTAGTTATTTTTGTAATAAATCTGCCAGATGTCACTATCCCGTGATATCAGCAGTGATTGCACTCTATATAAGGTGTCAACCTAATTGTAATTGGTGAATGATTGAGCAAAAACATTTGATATTATTGAAACATTCCTTTTCACATAAATATATTCTCTCGTTACAACCGTATTTGTTCTTAATGCATACGATTATCAAATTCTTGCTATAATTTGTCTAATTTTTGATCTTATTCCGCTGCGTTACACTCTAATCCATCAAACTTGAGATCACTGATTCTGTCAAATGGTGTCAGAGCCTGGATCATCATTGATCGATCTAATAATTGATCATTGAAACTGCTATCCAAGGTCCAAGTTTGATTGAATAAGCATTTTTGCAAGAAACGGTTATAGATTTGAATTTTCTGTGTTTTGGTCATTCATCCTGAGATTTATTCTTGGTTTTCATTGAGTCTGTTGTGGTCTGTGTAAAATCTTTTAAAAGCTTGAATTAAATTGTATTTGGACCTAAAATGACTACTCCTTCCAATGATCCTCACAATACTGGTTCCTCAACCAAGCCTCCGATGCTGGTTAGGAATGAGTACAACATATGGCAACGACGAATGCTCCATCACCTGTTTGTTAAGAGCTCAGGTTGTTGGACATCAGTGGTACATGGTCCACACAAGCCTATGGTGAATAACCCGGAAACCAATCAAATGGTTCCGAAGAGGAGGGAGCAATACTCAGATGAGGATAAGAAATTGTTTGAGATTGATGCAAAAGCCCATGGAATTCTGGCGATGGCACTGCCCAATGAAATCTATTCTGGGCTAATGCATTATGAAACTGCCCATGACCTCTGGAATGCCTTGAAAGAACAATTTGGAGGAATAGATGAGGTCTTGGCAAATAATAGAGAAATCCTTGCCCAACAATATGAGACATTCTCTCATAGGAAGGGTGAGACATTGACTCAACAGTTTGAGCGGTTCTCTTGTTTGATCTCTGAATTAAAAATGGTCAAACATGAGTACACAAATAGCCAGATGAATAACAGATTCTCAGATCACTGCCTGAGAGATGGGACACATATACTATTATCCTACGCTCCAGTGCAAATTTGGACAAACTATCTCTCACCCAACTCCATGGGAAATTGCTCACATTTGAGAGAGAGATAGAACAGAAACGAAAACTGTCATCATCTGGAAAGCTCACTAATGATTTTGTACTAGTAAACACTGCCTTGGTAAGTCATGAGTCAGAGTATGCAGGATCAGAATGCCACTATGATGAGCATATTGATTTCACCTCAAACAATTCTAATCATGCCTTTGTGAGTGTTGATTGTCATCCTGGTAATAATAGTGACAATCTATGCTTTATCATGGATGATTTGAAGGGCATTGCTGATGATGATTTAGAAGAGATGGATATTTTGAGCCAAATGGCCTTGATCAATATCAGATCTCAGAAATTCTACAAGAGAACTGGCAGGAAATTTCCTGGACTCTCTGACAAAACCAAAGTCGGTTTTGACAAGAGCAAGTTGAAGTGTCACAAATGCCACAGGCTTGGACACTTTGCAAGAGAGTGTAGATCAACTGGATCTAACACTTCTGCACCCTTTTTGACTTTTCCAAATAACAATTCACAATTCAAAGGGCAACACTATGCTGGTTCTAGTCATTCATCACACCCTCAATCTCTTGCATATTTTGTTCCTCAGGGTCAAATGCCATATCCTTATCCCTGCTATTATATGCCACAGTCAAATCAAGTTCAAGCTCCTATTGTACCACAATCTCATGCCCTACCAGAACCTCAACCATCTCCATCTCAATCACAACCTCATCACAGCTTCTTCACACCCGGAGTCGTTGACTGGAGTAGCTTACCTGATAACTTGTCTGGTCACACTGAGCAATACTATGCTGGTACTAGTCAACATGGTGGTGAACACCCTTTTGGAAATCTTGCTCTCATGGCCCTGGAGTCTACTGAGGGTTCTTGTTCAAATGCATCATCCTCACAGGTAACTCAGGTATCTTTAGAGGCTAAAGCCAAGTTATGTTCTGAATCATGCATAGCTGCCTTTGTCTCTATTAGAGAGGCAAATGTAGCACTAATAAATCAAAAACTTGAGCTTTAGAAAACCATTTTCAAAAGAAAAGCTGAGTATGAGTCTGCTCTTAACAGTAAAAGTGATGAGATTTATAAGCTTAAATGCCAACTAAATGATGAAAAGGCCAAGCTAGAGGGTATCCTGGAAGACCACAGGAGTCTCAAAGAAAAACTTGCAGTGACCCAAGTTGAGTGTGAACACTGGGTCTCATCATGCAAGGGATTTGAAATGCTTCTTAGCAAGCAAACTGCTTCAAATGTGAAGTTTGGCATTGGTTACAACCATACTGCTCCACCAACAGACTTTACTCCTAACTCCATAGTTAAGTCTGAAAGTGAAAGCAATCTCCAAACCACATTATTGTGTGAGTCATTCTCCAATGATAATCTAAGATCAGAGAATGAAACCAGTGTTAAGATCTCAACAAATAAATTGACTGATGGTCTAACTACTGAGACTCATATGAAGCTGAGTACTTCAGATGTTGTTCCTCAATGTACCCCAAGTACTGAAAGAGACCAACCATCTGAAAAGCATTTCAAATCAGTTGAAATACAAGGACTAACAACTGCTGAGGAATCCATCAAACAGTCTATTAGGACGGATGGAAAACAGTTGAATTACCAGTCTTCAGCTGTTACAAATCCTTTAGTATCTAGTACTGATAGGAGGAAACTACTGAAGATCACACCTTCAGTAGTTTCCACTTCAGCAGTAAAGATGTCCAAGATGAAGAATAAACCATGTGAAATTTGTGGTAAATTCAATCATCTATCTGATGAATGTTGGTACAAAAAGGGTTTAAAGCTCCAAAGGGATGAGCTCATTAAACTAGAAATAAATAAAATGAAAACTGAGTTTGAGACCAAGTTTGTACCACAATCATCTCAACCTGATAAACCCAAGGCCTTACCCGAATCCACTAAGAAGGATGCGGTTTATCAGAAGACAGCTGATATTGTTCCTCATGATAAACATAAGACTAAGTCTGTGAAGTCTAAGAAGGAGGAAATGGTGGGTCACAGGAACTCATAAAAAACAAGCTCTGGAGTGTCAAATGAACTGAAAGCTCGAGCTTCAAATCAGACACAGCTTGTTATGATGGTTCAGCATCTGTTGGGGAGAGTTAACCAACTTGAAGCCCTTGTGATCAAACCACTGGAGAGGAATTCCAAGCCCAAATCCATTTCAGCACCATCTCCATCTTCATCAGCTGTTAATCATGAGAAACCAACTATGGTTAAATCTGTTGATAAAGTCAGTCCCAAAACCAAAAAGGTTTGGGTCTCCAAAGCTAACTAGTTTCTTATGATTGTGCAGGGTTCTTCAGCATGCCAAAGAAGCATCTGGTATGTGGACAGTGGAGGATCCATGCACATGACTGGGAGCAGCTCTCTTCTTCATGATTACTCTCAGGGAAAGAAAGGACTTGAAGTTGAAGAAATTAACTCAAGATGGGCAAGTTATGATGCATTAGAAAGAGAAAGACTAGAGATCATGATCAGATTCATTGCAAAGTACCTTGGGAGATCATTGATCGAGATTAAGTCCTGGACCAGGGACAGTATCTTGGCAATAACCACCAAGATCTGTTCGTCCGAAGCATACACTAAGGGATTGGTGATTGAGCACTAAATGAGGCAGGTGCTGGGAACAGAAAGGAACTAGCAAAACACTCAAAAGCCTCACTCACTACAAGAATGCTAGAACAACCTGCAAAACCTCCCACTTCAAAATCACCACTACCACAACCCACTAAACAAACTCCTTTACCCTCAAAACCAACAGCCGATGATGCACCCAAGAAGAAGAAGAGAAGGGTGTTGAGGCTAGAAGAAGAAGAAGAAGAGGATGATGAGGAAGAAGATAGGCTGCCTCTTTCCGCAGTCCTAACTTTGCCTAAAGCCAAACCTATGCCCATCACTCCCACTTCACAGATGGAAGCTGTGAGAGTAAAGATAGAAGAAGAACAACAACAAAAGCTTCATGATGATGAGATGCTGAAAAGCATAGACAAAACTTATGCTGCTTCTTCATCAATAATCAGTATGAAGAAAGAAGCTCTGAGATTGTACACCTTGCTAACAGATTTCAATATCAAAAGGAAAAGGTGAGAATATGGCCTGATCCTAGGGTGGCTCACAGAATTATGAAGAAAGACATTCCTTCGAGATACAAGGGCCAAGTAAAAAGGATCGTAGATGAAGAGATCACAGTGGTCCTTGTAGTATCACCCTGGAAAATTGTAGAAGATTTCAAGAAGGCCTATGAAACTAACAGCCACCCCAAAAGATGTTAGAGAACAAAGTAATTAAAAAGGGGTTAGTCTACAAGAGGCTTAAGAACTTCAAACAAAATGAGCTCAGTCTGTTACTTGAAGGGACTCACCCAGATGAGTTTGCATACAGACAGATCACAACAGTTGAGCTCAAAAATGGCAAACAGGCTAAGTACATTTCAGAGCTGTATGGGCGTGAAGGATTGTTTGATGGTGGAGCTGAAAATCTTACCATGGAAGATCAAATTATGTTTCTCAGAGCATACACTAGAGAATCCTACAGGCTTATACATGGGAAGTAGATTTCATGGATAGGACCACAGCCCTGTGTCCAGTTCCCCAAAGTCAGGGCTCCTATCCATACTATGCCAACCAAATTTCAGAATCTATTCCCAGGCCAGTGCTTAATTGGGTCATCTTCTTAGCTGATCAAGAAGGAAAAAGACCAATCTTATTGCCAACAATAAGTGGGACCTCAATAAAGTTAAGGTTTTGGCTGCATTGGTTCAGGGGGAGTTTGTTGGACCAAAAGAACCAATGAGCCGGATCAGAAAAACCTTAAGTCCCACAGACGTCACAACAACTGCTGAAGTCCACAACAGCTGAAGACAAAGTCTGAAGACATAAGTACTGAAGACAAAGTCTGAAGACAAGTGCTAAAGACAAAGTCTGAAGACAAGTGCTGAAGACAAAGTCTGAAGACAAGTGCTGAAGACAAAGTCTGAAGACACAAGTACTGAAGACAAAGTCTGAAGACAAGTGCTGAAGACAAAGTCTGAAGACAAGTGCTGAAGACAAAGTCTGAAGACAAGTGCTGAAGACAAAGTCTGAAGACACAAGTGCTGAAGACAAAGTCTGAAGACAAGTGCTGAAGACAAAGTCTGAAGACACAAGTGCTGAAGAGAAAGTCTGAAGACAAGTGCTGAAGACAAAGTCTGAAGACACAAGTGCTGAAGATAAAGTCTGAAGACACAAGTGCTGAAGACAAAGTCTGAAGACAAATGCTGAAGACAAAGTCTGAAGACAAATGCTGAAGACAAAGTCTGAAGACAAGTGCTGAAGACCAAGTATCAGTCGTTGTCACAACAGCTGAAGAGGTCTTCTTCAGTAGTTGTGACGGTTTTCTTTCAGTAGTTTTATGTTTTTCTTTTTCAGTAGTTTTGTAAAACGACTGGAGAGCTTGTTCTTCAGTCGTTGTAGTTTTAGTAGTTTCGTATCAGTACTTTTATGTTTTATACTTAGCACTCTGACATGTTCTCAGTAGTTGTGAACATTTCAGTAGTTTGTTAAATTTTAGTTATTTTTTTTATAAATCTGCCAGATGTCACTATCCCGTGATATCAGCAGTGATTGCACTCTATATAAGGAGTGTCAACCTAATTGTAATCGGTGAATGATTGAGCAGAAACATTTGATATTATTGAAACATTTCTTTTCATAGAAATATATTCTCTCGTTACAACCGTATTTGTTCTTAATGCATACGAATATCAAATTCTTGCTATAATTTGTCTAATTTTTGTTCTTATTCCGCTGCGTTACACTCAAATCCATCAAACTTGAGATCACTGATCCTTTCAAATAGCTTAAAATTTAAACAAATAAATAAAGATAATAAAAAATAAAAGAAATATGGACAATACGCATCGGACTACACATGGTCATCTTCAGGAATTACAGCACTTTTTTTAACGCCGTTGACCTCTAACAAATATAGAAAACGTGGTTTATCAAAAGCCTTTGTATAGAGGTCAGTGCATTGAAAATCAGTATTTATTTTAATCACATTGATTAGGTTCTTTTCAAAACAATCACATATAAAGTGATATTTTATGCTGATGTGTTTGGTCTTAGGATGTTGGACCAGATTTTTAGTTACTGTAATTGCAGCAGAGTTATCAACAAAAATAGGAGTAGAAGAGAAATTCAAACCGTAGTCCCGCATTTGCTATTGAATCCATATGATTTGTGAACAGCAACTTGCAACAACAACGTATTTGGCTTCACAGGTGACAAAGCAATCGAGGTCTGCTTCTTACACTGCCAGGTCACTAATCTTCTCCCAAAGAATTGACATCCCGCTGATGTAGACTTGTAGTTCATCTTGTAGCCACCGTAATCTAAGTCACTATACGCTGTTAGCTCGAAGTCATCGTCATGAGGATACCACAACCCTAGTGTTGGAGTACCCTTCAGATAACAGAAGATCCTTTTGACTCCTATCAGATGGTTAACTTTTGGCTTTGCCTGATATCTTGAACATAGACATGTAGCATACATGATATCAGGTCTTGAGGCAGTGAGGTACATGAGAGATCCAATCATTCCTCGGTACATGGTGGCATCGACCAGATCACCATTCTCATTGGGTGCTACATCATGGTTTGTAACAAGTGGAGTCCCAGTTATGGAAGCATTCTCCATGTCAAACCGACTGAGAATATCTCCTACATACTTGGTCTGATGTAGGAAAATCCTCTTGGTGTCTGATCCACCTTTAATCCAAGAAAGAATTTCATCTCTCCCATGGCACTCATTTCAAACTCAGCCTTCATTACTGCTTCACACTCTTTACATAGATCTTCATTCTTGGACCTGAAGATTATGTCATCAACATAGATTTGGACTAGCAGTAAATCACCATCATTTTCTTTGATGAACAGTGTATAGTCAATGACACCTCTGCGAAAATTGTGTTTCACAAGGTGAGTCGAGAGTTTCTCATACCAGGCCCTGGGAGCTTGATGAAGCCATATAAAGCCTTGTCGAGTTTGTAAACTCTGTCCCGGTGATATGGATCCTCAAATCCCTCAGGTTGACTGATGTACACTGTCTCTCAGATTTCACCATGAAGGAATGCACTCTTCACATCAAGTTGATAAACTTTAATCTTCATGTATGATGCATAGGCAAGGAAGACACAGATTGCTTCCATTCTTGCCACGGGTGCAAAGACTTCATTGTAGTATATGCCCTCGACTTGTCGAAATCCTTGAACAACAAGTCGAGACTTGTTTCTGATGATCACACCTTGATCATCTTTCTTGCATTTCAAGACCCATTGGTGCCAATGACCTTAGCACCTTTAGGTCTATCCGCCAGAGTCCATACACCTAAATTCTTGAACTGAAGAAGTTCTTCTTGCATGGCACTCAACCATGCCTCATCATTTAGGGCTTCACTAACATACTTTGGCTCAAACTGAGACACAAAGCAACGATATGCACCATCATGAAGTTATACCTTTTCCATAACCGAGGCATAATCAGCTGAGTACAACTGATTTCTGGTTTGAACTCCTGATCTGACATCCCCTATGACATTGTCCAGAGGATGATAGACATTTAGGCGTGATCTAGGAGTTGTTAGAACAACTACCTCAGAATCAAGATTATGAATATTTGGTTTAGTATATGAGGCAGTAGGAGTCAGAGGTTCCGAAGAATCAGAGGCATCAATGTCAGATGCTTGTGGGCTTGCAGTAGTAGGAACCTATTCCTCCTGGTTGTTCTGATCAGTCTCCACAGCTTCTTCATTAGAGGAAGAGTCGCTATCTTCAAGTACTCCACCCTGAGTTATTAGATGACTGACCTTGTGAACCGGATGATGTTGAATCTTGTGAAGGTGTGTTCAAGACATCCTACATCATCTTTGTTGCCAACTCTTCTTCAGAAGTGGAGAGTGGTATGTTGAAGGACATGAAGAATCCATCATAGTCAAAAAAGAAGGCGGGTCCTTTTCCAGCAGGTGCTGTGGTGTATCTCTGAACATCAACGTTACACCACACTTCTACTTGACCCGTTGAGTTGTTGTAAACTCTCTTGTTCGGTATGTTGTATCCTAGAAAGATACCTTCATCAGCCTTCTCACTGAATTTTCCCTCTTGAGTCTTCTTTAGTAGGGTGCATGGAGCGCCAAACGGCTCGAGATACTCTAGATTAGGTTTATGTCGTTGTAGTAACTCGTAACACGTCTTTCCATGGTGTTTAATGACCAGAACTCGATTTAGCGTATAACACACATTTGCAACGGCTTCATTCCAGAATTGGATAGGCAATTTTGAGTCTGCTAGCATCGTCCGTGCTATCTCTATGAAGCTGCGATTCTTCCTTTCAGCAACGCTATTCATCTGAGGAGTGTAGGCAGAAGTGAACTGATGCACAATTCCCTTTTCCTTGCAGTAAGCCTCCATCCATTGATTCTTGAACTCGGTTCCATTGTCTGAGTGCACTTGACGTACCTTCAACCTGTATAGGGACTCTAGAGTAGTTACTAATTCCTTGAGTGACTCAAATGTTACTGATTTGGATTTCAAAAACATCACCCAAGAGAATCTTGAGTAGTCATCAGTAACTACATAGCAGTACAAGTCTCCTGCGATGCTTCTTGTACTGACTGGACCAAACAGATCCATGTGAAGAAGTTCAAGAGGAAGTTCAATGGAATGAAATTTCTTTTCCTTATGAAACTTCTTCGTCTGTTTGCCCTTCTTGCATGCAACACAAAAATCTGGAAGTTGGAAGTTTTTGATGTTAACTCCTCTCACTAGATCATTTTAGATCAAGTGATTCATCTTCCATGGATTAATGTGTCCCATTCTCCTATGCCAGGAGATGGAATCCTTCTCAGTAGCTTTTGACAAGAAGCACTGAACTTCATGATCTGTTGTGGAGGCCTTTGATAGATCCAAGACATAAAGGTCCTTATATCTTGAGGCAAACATTAAGACATGATCCTCCAGGATGACATAGTCCTTTTTCAGGACATAGCACTTCTTGTTGTCAAAAACTACCTTAAAATCTTTATCACAAATTTGAGAAACAGAAAGGAAGTTATTTTGAAGTTGTTGAACATAGTTTACCTTGTCAAACTTCACTTTCTGATTACCTACTTCCCCTTGAGCTGTGATGTACCTACCTTTGTTTCCAGCAAAGGAAGCATGACCTCCTTTTATCTATTTGATGTTTGATAAGAGAGCCCTGTTCCCTGTCATGTGCCTGGATGCTCCGCTATCTATAATCCACGTGTTGGTTTCAGTACTATAACGAACACCCTGCACATTCAATTGAAAACATTAGTTCAGGTTAGGGACCCAAGCCTTTATTGGCTTAGGTGTCCCAGAGGCATCACACATCATAAATGTAGCCTGTTGACCATTCGAGGGTAAGGGAAGGTCAGATGTCTTCTTGTTCTCATTATCAAACAATGAGGTTGATTTTTCCTTCAATAAGCCAGCTTTGTGTAAGGCTTGTTTATGATAAACAGACGACTGGCTAATGTGTTGAACTTTAGGTTCACTAGCCCTTCTAGGTGGAGTCACTGAGTTCCTCTTAGAAAAACTAGGTTTTGGGTCCTGAAGTTCAACTTTCCTCCTCGGTGTCTGATAGTAAGGACAGTTAGACGCAATGTGTCCATACTCTCCATAGTTGTAGCATAATCTGCTTTCGACTTTACGATTTAACTGTTATTGTGGAGATATATGTGACACACGTGTTACCTTACTCTGTTTGGGTTTTCACTCTTCTTGTTTAGATATGTTGTCTAGTTTAACAAAGTTAATTGCTTTAACAGTTTTAACATCTTTTCCTTTTTGTTTACCTGGACTTAGACTTGACACACGTGGGTGGTTAACCTATTTGGTCTTTTTGGGTTCAGAATTAGACTTGATTGAACCAGACTTTATATTGACCTTTTCAAACTCTTTGTCCAGATTAACACAAGGCATTTTACCTTTTGCCTTTGAAGTGGCCTCCTTTTGTTTAGTACCAGATTCATTTGATTTACATGTGGAATCTGGATCACTTACAAGAGGAGTAGACACCACATGATCCTTGATGGATTGTTATTAATTGGTTTACTTTTAGTATTCATCAAGGTCTCATGTGGTGGTGGAACCACTTTATAACCCAATCCCTCCTCATTATTATGCTCTCTCACTAAGTGTTGGACTATGTGTGAAGAGCTTGTCCAACTATGCAGTTTTTGCTTTAAGGAGTTAACTTCTACTTCTAAACCGCCTTTTATGTCTTAGTGTCCTCTAGGGAGTTAAGATAGAACTTAATGTCATTTGATTGGTTAAAAGCTATAACTTCGGTTTCCCTAAGTTGTTTGTTCAACAGTTCTATCTTTTCTTTATAACTATGCTCATTTTGTTTAAGAATTCTGTTAGCTTCAGTGCATAGTTCCAAGTCCTTTACTAAGTTATCATTATGATCTAATAACCTAGAAAATTTTAAATCAATGCTTTCCCTAAATTTATTACAGTCAGAACAAGCACGTTTATTGAAAAGTTGGTCAGTAGTACTTACCTGAGAGGGTTCTAATAAATCAGCCATCAATAGAGATTCTGGTGTTTCTGGTGCTGGTGAGTCTGACGTTGTTGCAGTTTTCCCCTCTTCAGGCAGGTAATTGACAACTGGGACAGTCTCTTCTGTGTTTGACATCACGAGTTCGACTGCAATATCTCCTTCACTAGCAGAATCATCGTCTATACCCTCCACACTAGCGATATTGGGTTCTCCCGATGAGACAACCGAAAGCTCCAGTCCTGTCCTTCATCATCATGAGCAGTCAAGGCTTTGGGATCCTTACTTGATAAAGTAGGACTACTAGTGGGTTTATTCTGACGAGTGAAGGAGGAGAAAGGATTCCCATTGCCAGTTTTCTTTGGCTTCACACACTCCCATTTGAAGTGCCCTTTCTCACCGTAGTTGAAACAAGTCACCTTGGTCTTATTGAAACCAAAGGTAGTGTCCTTAGTTGCAACCAAATTCTCTCCGGTTTTCTTGACAAACTTCTTAGCTCGCCGGACAACACTCGCTAAGGCCCACATTATATCTACCCGTTCCAGCTCTGTCTCGTCCACCTGCTCGTAATCCTCATCAGCCAGATGGTAGTTCCCAATTTTACCAGCAATTAGTCCATCATAGGAGTGAACCACCGCAGCTAAGAGATCCATGTGCTCTTTAGCTACCTCAACTGTCACATTACCAAAATTCTCGGTCTTCAGTTTTGCTACATTGGCTTCAGGTACGACGTATTGGTACTAGATGACCCTGATGTTTCTGACCCTGAAGTAGAGTCTTGAGAAGGACCAGCCGAGCTTGATATAAAAGCTATCTGAAGAGGTGCTCTAGATGTTTTGGCTTGTGGAGTCGCGTTGTACAGCGCTGGATTCTGATCATAGGAAGACTTTTGTGCTCTATACTTCATTCTCAGCTCTTCCTCTCTCAGCTTCTGTTAGGATCAGTGATCTATGTTTGATTGATTGACGAGTATTGCAGCGGAATTCAAACAATGAATTAGTCGATTCACAAGAACAAAACGATATTCAATGAAGAACAAAGACGGTTATAGAGAGAGAGAATATCTGCAAATATATTTCATTCAATATTCGCTTTCGTGGTAACAGAATGTCACATTTATGATTAGGTCGACACCTCTTATATAAGATGTGACGTCTGCTGATGTCACTTGATAGTGACATCTAACAGATTTATTTCAGCTGAAACACAACTACTGAAGATGTCAAAACAGCTGACATCTTCTTACAAAATATGCTAAGTGTTATCAGTTGTTACAACTACTGAGAAATATAAAACTACTGAAACTACAACGACTGAAGAACAAGCTCTTCAGTCGTTTTACAAAACTACTGAAACTAAAAATATAAAACTACTGATATCACAACTACTGAAGAAGTACTCTTCAGCAGTTGTGACAAACTACTGACGCTTCAGTACTTGATCTTCAGACTTTGACCTTCAGATGTTTCATCAGCTGATGACTTCAGTAGATATCATCAGCTGATGTCTTCAGTCTTTGTCTTCAGACTTTGTACATCAGTGTTGATCTTCAGCACTTGTAAACTCTTCAGCTGTTGTACTTCAGTACTTTGGTCTTTCAGCTTCAGCACTTGTATTCTTCAGCTGTTCAGCTTCAGTACTTGTGTTTCTTCAGCTGTTCAGCTTCAGTACTTGTGTTCTTCAGCTGTTGTACTTCAGCACTTTAGTTCTTCAGCTGTTGAAGTCTTCAGCACTTGATCTTCAGCTGTTGAAGTCTTCAGCACTTGTCAAACTGCTGATGAAGCTTTCAGCAGTTGTTGTGATACTATGTGGGACTTAGAGGTTTTCTGATCTTGGCTCATTGGTTCTTTTGGTCCAACAAACTCCCCCTGAACCAATGCAGCCAAAACCTCTAAATTATTTATTATCCCACTTATTGTTGGCAAAAGATTGGTCTTTTTCCTTCTTGATCAGTAGAGAAGATGACCCATGTAAGCTCCGGCCTGGGAAGAAATCTCAGATATTTGTTTGGCAAGGTATGAATGGGAACTCTGTTTTGGGGAACTGGACATAGAGTTGTTATCCATTCATGAGATTTACTTCCCCATAATGAGTCTGTATGACTCTCGAACATAGGCCTCAAGGAGAACAACTTGTTCCTCCTTGGAGAGTTCTTCTACTCCTCCTTCGAAGAAGAACTCTGGACCATAGTACTTAGATAAGTACTTCATGGTCCTGCCATTTTTCAGCTCCACTGTAGTTACCTCCCTATAGACAAATTCATCAGGATGGGTGCCTTCAAGGAGTAACTGGAGCTCATTCTTCTTGATGTCTTCAAGCTTTTTATATAAAAACCCCTTTTTAATCATCTTGTTTTCTAGTAAGGCTTGAGGGGTCATCTTTGCTTGATGAGCTTTCTTGAATTCATCAATTATTTCCCAAGGTGAGACTACAATGGCCAACATGATGGTAGAATCTATTGTTTTTCTAACCTGGCCATTGTATCTGTGTGGAATAGTTCTTTTATGGATTCTAGAACTCACCCTGGGGTCTGGCCATACTCTCACTCTCTCCTTCTGATACTGAAATGTGTGCCTGAGAGTGTACAGCCTTTGAGCATGCCCTTTCATGGCTTGTATAGATGATGACCGAGGAAATTCCTTGTCAACCATCTTCAGTAGTTGCTCATCGTGCTGTTTCTGCTGTTCTTCATCTTCTATCTTGACTCTAACCATTTCCCTTTGAGAGTCAGGTGTGATCATGGGTTGACTTCTGGGTTTTGGTAGCTTTAGAACAGCAGAGAGTGGCAGACTATCATCTTCATCCTCTTCTTCTTCTTCTTCTTCTTCCATCCTCAGCACCCTTCTCCTCCTTCTAGGTGCATCACTGGATGATGGTTGGGTTGGTAAAGGAATTGGTTTTGAAGAATGAGGATGTTTGGTTTTGGGCTTAGAGATTGGTTTGGAGATTGAGGGGTAGGCAGTGTTGAGTGGGTGGAAGGGAAGGTTAATCCAGCATCTTTGTAGTAAGTTTCGCCTTTGTAAGTTTTGCCATTTTTAACCTTTTACCAGCCCCAGCCTCATCAAGGGCTTCAACAATAATCCCCTTGTGGAATTGCTCAGATAGACAGATTCTGGTGGCTATAGCCAGAATACTGTCCCTAGTCCACGCGCGAATCTCCATAAAGATCTTCCTAAGTATTTTGCAATGAAGCGGATCATTATCTCCAATCTCTCTTTTTCAAGAGCATCATACCCAGCCCATCGGGTTTGAATCTCTTGCACTTCCAACCTTCTGATCTCACTATCCAATGTGGCTGTATCAAACCCTTGCCTGAAGAGTTGTTCAATTATTTTATCCATGGATCGGCTGTGTGTAGTATCAGCATCTTTTACCAGCTCTTCCAAGGATTTGTCTTCAGCAGTAGGTTGATCCTCAACACTTTTCTTTCGCTTGTAAGTGAGCAGTGGTTGCTTTTCTTTCTCCTCCTCTTGGGCTTGCTTCTCTTCCTTCTCTTCCTCTGTTCTTTTCCTCTTCTTTTCTTTCACTGCAGTACTCTCCCCTTTTTGGATGCATTGGTGGAAGGGGTTTGTACCGCAGAAAGTGTCTTTTGCACAGCAGCATCAATCAAGGGTTGTAAAGTTGAGGAAAGCCTCTCATCAATGGCTTTAGTCACAATATCAGTGATTATGGGTGTGATGAGAGGGAGGGAATTTTGAAGTACAGCACCTATTTGCTCAGGAGGGTTCTGTTCCTGAGAAATAGGGCCTGAAGCAGAGGCAGGTGGTTGAGTTTGGAGTGGCTCAGTGTTTGGGGAACCTTCAACTGAAGGTGCCATCTGTGGGTTGGTGGAGGCAGATGGTCTTTCTCCTTGTGAGAGTGGTCAAGTAGGTTTTGCAGCCTACTGACTTTCTCTTCAAAGATTGTGTTCTGGGCAAGAACATCGTAGAAAAAGCCCAGGTCATCATCAGCCGAAGATGAATCATCTGACCTCCTGCTTGGAGCAGGATTTACATGCACTGGGTGTAGACCAGTTGTTGCATGTGCCCCTTTTTCTTGGTACTTGGGACTTCCAGCCTCAGGACAATGTCCATCATCAGCTGTTGCCTCTAGTGAGGTCTTAGCAATGTTACCAGCCTCATTCTGATCATGTGCTGATTCAGAAGAGGTGGCAACCTCACTAGATATTCTAATCTCTTTATCTACACCAGGAGATAGAAGTGGTAAACCCCTGTGCTGTGGGTTCTCAATTGCACTTTGTTCCTCCCCCTCAATTGTAGAGGTGTTCCCAGTAGTAAGTGGTTTCTGGGGAGGGGGTGAGGAGTGCAGTTGAGTCAGCACTTGTGCAACTATTAAAGTTGGGCTGTGAGGGGCGGTTGTATGGGGTGAAGGGATAGAAGCAGTGTGCACCTGGGGAGGTTGGTGCTCTTCAATGGCAATCCCCTCAAGTGAGGAAGATCCCAGATGTGTAGGTACCCTTGTGTGGTTGCTGCAGGCTCCTGTAGAGAGGAATCCTGAGCGGCTATGGCTGGAAGAGTCCTTATATCCACTAGGGGGTTTGGACAAGTGGATATCTCCTGCGTTTGTGTTGCAGGGGCATCCTCAGGGGACTCAATTCCCTGAGTAGCCGTTTTGGGTTTCTTTTGGGTGGGTTTGGTGGGGACTTTTGATGTGGAGGTGGTGGCTGTGGGTTCCAGCTGCGTGGGTTTGCGCAGCTTGGCAGCCAATTTAAGTGTCTGGTCAGAGTTGTGCGGGAGTATACTTCCTGCAGAACAGCCGTAGCAGGGACTCCCAAGCCAACAAGTCCCTCAGCATGAAGCTGGTTTGTAATGATGGCCATTATGAACCGTGGATATAATATCCAACGGTTAGCAGTTAGTTTTTGAGCCATATCCTTGAGCTCCGAAAAGTTTAACGGTTGTTGCTCAAGAATAGAATACATTACCTGCTGCCACTTTGACGACATTTGATCCCAAGACGAAGTCTTAGGAGCCAAACATACATTCACCATGTGAAAAATTAGGCGTTCGGCGTCATGGAAGTGTTTCTTCATGATAGTGGAGGCACTTAGATTGCCTTGATATCCATGTTGGGCAAAGGATAGATCTGTGGTGCCCTTGGGATATCCAGCAGGAGAAATAGCATCATCCAGATAAAGAATTTGGCGGATTATTGCAGGAGTGATGACCACTTCTTTGTTGTTAACGACCGACTGGAGAGATAGTGTGTTGTTCTCCCCAGTGGTAATAGTAACGTTCATCCAAAACTGTTGGAGGGATTCGGCACGTAGAATGGGATTCAAAAGAAATGCCGTTTTGTATTGGGACTGAACCATAAGATCGATAGCAGTATCGAACTTAGCCCAGACAGGCGATTTAGTAAGGTAGGCAACACAGTTGTGTCGCGGTTTAATTTGCATGGACGCCATTGAGAAGAGAGAAGTTTTGGGAGAGGAACGTTAGGTTTGAAGATGAAGCATTGAAGGATTAGGTCAGGGATATTTATAGGGTATGGGTAAGAAAACGACTGAAGGATGTGGTGTTAGTCATCAGTAGTTTTAAACGACTGTTGACATGGTATTATCCTTTCAGACGTTGAAACAACTGAAGTCATGGTGTTAGGCATCAGAAGTTAGAAAACTACTGAAAACCGTGGTTTTGACTTCAGATGATTGAAACAACTGAGGACTTGGTGTTTGTCATCAGTAGTTGTGAAACTACTGAAGACAGTGGTTTTGTCATCAGTTGTTGTAAACAACTGAAGACGTGGTATTAGTCATCAGTAGTTATAAAACTACTGAAGACATGGTTTTGCTTCAGTTGTTTAGAATGAAACAGCAGTTGTTGAAACAACTGAAGAGAAAATTCTCTTCAGTAGTTGTCGTCAATTCATAGTCTTTCAGCTGTTTCATGCTGTCCTTAACACTTACTCATCAGACTTTGCATCTGATTTTCAGGTGTTTCATAGGACATTAGTACTTATCTGTTTATACTGATTTCAGTAGTTGTAACTACATCAGTAGTTTTAACTACATCAGTAGTTTGGAACAGATAAAGTACTTCAGTACTTGTGAGGCATTTAGCCATCAGTAGTTATAAAAACTACTGAAGGGAAAAGGACTCATCAGTACTTATATGTGACATGGGTACCAATGATTACCAGTAATTACCACTGAAATCATCAGTAGTTGTCACTTATTCTAGCTGCAGCATACCAAGCCTTAACACAAGGTTTTGGAAAGTAGAACTATCCAAAGGCTTAGTAAAAATATCTGCAAGCTCATCAGCACTAGGCACAAACTTAGGATCAATCAGACCTTTTTCAAAACAATCCCGAATAAAATGATGTCTGATTTCTATATGTTTGGTCCTAGAGTGCTGGACTGGATTTTTGACAATACACAAAGCTGAAGCACTATCCATTAACAATGGAGTCTTAGTCTCTGTAATGCCATAATCCAGAAGTTGGTTCTGAAGCCAGAGTACCTGAGAGGTGCAACTTGCAGCAGCAATGTACTCGGCCTCAGCAGTTGATGTAGCAACAGATGTTTGTTTCTTACTCTGCCAAGAAGTCAAACAGTTGCCTAGGAATTGACAACCACCAGAAGTGACTTTCTAGTTAACTTGCACCCTGCATAGTCACTATCTGAAAAAGCAACTAATTTGCAAGAGTGTCCAGTGGAATACCATAAACCCAGAGATTGTGTTCCTTGCAAATATCTAAAGATTCTCTTGACTGCAATCAAATGAGACTCTTTAGGAGCAGCCTGAAATCTAGCACAAACACATGTAGCAAACATAATATCTGGTCTAGAAGCTGTTAGATACATCAAGGACCCAATCATACATCTGTAAAGCGTTTCATCAACAGCTTTACCTTTCTGATCAGCATCCAGTTGTGTGGTGTTGCACATGGGAGTAGAACAGGGCTTACAGTTTTGTAAATCAAACTTATTCAAAAGATCTTTTGTATATTTGGACTGATGAATAAAGGTTCCATCAGCCTTTTGTTTGATTTGCAAGCCTAGAAAGAACTGTAATTCTCCCATTGCACTCATTTCAAATCTCTTTTTCATCAATGTTGTAAATCATCACACAACTGGGGATCAGAGGATGCAAAAATAATATCATCAACATAAATCTGAACAAGTAGCTTATGCTGATCCACCTTCTTAATAAACAAAGTTTTATCAATGGAGCCTCTAGTGAAATTATTCTTAAGAAGAAAAGTAGAGAGTGTCTCATACCAGGCTCTAGGAGCTTGTTTCAACCCATAAAGAGCCTTATCAAGTTTGTACACCCATTCAGGATGTTTATTATCCTCAAAGCCTGGTGGTTGACACACATAAACTTCTTCCTTTATTTTACCATATAAAAATGCACTTTTAACATCCATTTGAAAAACTTTAAGATTGTGGAATGCAGCATAGGCTAAGAACAATCTGATTGCCTCTAGTCTGGCTACAGAGGCAAAGGTTTCATCATAGTCAATACCTTCTTCTTGTGAAAACCCCTGTACAACCAGTCTAGCCTTGTTCTTAACAATAAGCCCATTTTCATCGGTTTTATTCCTAAACACCCATTTAGTGCCTATTGCACACTTACCTGGGGGAAGAGGAACAAGTTCCCACACTTGCTGTTTCTTGAACTGAAGTAGCTCAAGCTACATAGCTTCAACCCATCCATTGTCTCTCAAAGCAACATGATAGTTCTTTGGCTCTAGCTGACTGATGAAGAGAGCATAGAAGCAGAAGTTAGACAATTGACTTCTGGTTGAAACACAGCATTGATATCACCAATAATCTGAGACATGGGGTGATTCTTCAGTTCTTGATAAACAATGAGATCTGTGCAAGTGTTTGTAGAACCTTCAGCAGCAGCAGATGTTGATGTAGACTCTTGAAACCAAGAATTTGATGGTAACTCAAAAGATGTAGAGGAAACAGAGATCTCATCAGCATTTGTTGTGGATGGAACTGCTGAAGCTACAAGAACAACAAGTTTAGCAGACACAGGCAGTTGGTCACTAAACTTGAATAGGTGAGTATTGATATTATCATCATCATCATCAATACCACCAGGTGGAAGACATGCTGCAGAAGATGATTGAGCCACAGGATCTGCAATAGCTGGAGGTTGATAAGGAACATATTGCAGTATGTCCAAATCAAACAACTCCACAGGGTTTTGTGGAATCTTGTCCAAAGGAGATTCATTAAACTTCACATGCAGAGTCTCTTCAACTATCTTTGTTCTGCAGTTGAAGACTCTGTATGCCTTGCAAGTAGATGAATAACCAACAAAATACCCAGCATCCACCTTAGGATCAAATTTATGGAGTTGATCCTTTGTGTTGAGAATAAAACAGGGACACCCAAATGCTTTGAAAAATGAAATTAGAGGAGCCAAATGATGGAGAACTTCATATGGAGTCTTCATCAACCTCTGATTTACTAAAACTCTATTCTGCACATAGCAAGCTGTGTTGACAGCTTCAGCCAAAAGGTCAGTGGCAAACCAGAGTTAGCCAGCATGGACCTTGCAGCTTCAATGAGGGTCCTGTTCTTTCTCTCCACTACTCCATTTTGTTCTGGAGTCCTTAGGATGCTAAACTGCCTTTTGATTCCCTTTGAGAGAGAGAAGTCATCAAGTGTATGATTCCTGAATTCAGTTCCATTATCACTCCTGATACACTTGACTGGAAGGGAATACTGCTTCTCAATATACAACACAAAGTTAATAACTTTCTGAGCAACCTCATCCTTTGAATGTAGAAAGAAAGTCCATACAAATCTGGAGTAATCATCCACAATTACCAGACAGTATTTCTTCTTGGCCATGCTCATCACTCTCACAGGACCAAATAGATCCATATGCAGTAATTGCAAGCAGGCAGTGGACTTAGGCTCTTCAATAGGAGGGAATGAGACTTTGTGTTGTTTTCCTTTTAAACAAGCAGTGCAGGTTTCATCATAGTGGAACTCCTTTATTGGTAAGCCTCTGACTAACTATTGTGGATAAGCTGATTCATGTTTTTGAAATTAACATGACCCAGCCTTCTGTGCCATAGTTTAGATTCTTGAGAAGAGGCTTTGGAAAATAGGCAAGGATTGCCTTTGAGATATATTTTCTTGGAAAGATCTAAGGCATACACTCTTCCTGTCCTGTTGGCTCTCAGGAGAGTGTGATCATCCAACACCTTGTCAATCAAATGCAAAACTTTGGATGACAGAATCCTACAGTTCTAACTGGTGAAAAGAGCAACATGACCTTTATCACACATTTGACTGACACTCAAGAGATTGTACTTGAGATTTTCCACATGATTAACATCATCAAATTTGATTTCTCCATTGGAGACAAAACCATTACCAATGATGTAACCCCTAGCATCATTGCCAAAAGAAACAAAGCCCTTCTTTCCTTGAGAGTAGTCATGAAGAAGAGAGCTGTTCCCAGTCATGTGCATAGATCCCCCACTGTCTACATACCAGATGCTACTTTGGCATGTTGGAGAACCCTGCAAAAATAAACAATCAGTTAGTTTTAGAGACCCAAACCTTTTTGGTTTTGGGCCTGGTCTCATCAATAGATGGTAAACTAACAGGTTTATTTGAAACAACAACCTGAGAGGAAGAAGATGGTGAAGAAGAGGAATCCTTTGGCTTGGATCTCCTTTTCTGTGGTTTCAACATAGGAGCATCTAGTTGGTTAACTCTACCCAACAGATGTTGAACCATCATAACCAGCTGTGTCTGATTTTGTGATAAAGCTTTCAGCTCATCAGACACATTGCTAGTGGAGTTTGATAAGTTCCTATGTTGCACCTTCTTCTTCTGAGCACTCTCAGCTGTCACCTGTTTAACCCCTTCCTTTTTGGATTTCTTTGAGGACTTAAGGGTTACAGGATTTGATGTTGCTGATACAAATGTGGTCTCAAACTCAGTTTTCATTTTTACCATTTTCTCTTTAATTTCTTCTTTTTGTTTGAGTTTGGAACCTCTTTTGTACCAGCAATCATCTGTAAGATGATTGAATAAACCACATACTTCACATGGTTTCTTCTTCATCTTAGGTTGATCATCAACTAAAGAGGGTGAAGCAACTGGAGACTTGCTCTTCAATGATTGGAAGCATTGTTTGCTTTCTTGACTGCCTCTTTAGTAGTCTTCAAACTCTTTCTACTGACAGTTTTCTTCTCTTCAGTACTGACAGCAGTTGGAGTTTGAACTTCAGGTGTTAATTCTGCTCTCTAATCCTTTCAGGACTTTCAGAATTAACTCCTGAGTTGATCAACTCATTGATATGTGAGTGTCAGCATTTGAACCATCAACATCAGCTGATAGGTTCAGAGAGGGCTTGATGCTGACTTCTACTTCTGATTGTGCTGTATCAGAAAGTAGATCATATGATGAGATGGATTGGTTATCACTCTCACCATCAGATTCTACCTCTACTCTTGGAGTAAAATCTGTAGGTGGAGCAGTGTGATTGTAACCAATGCCAAACTTCACATTGGAAGCAGATTGCTTACTAAGAAGCATTTCAAAACCTTTGCATGATTGTACCCATCTATCACACTTACCTGGGTAACTGCAAGGGTTTCTTTGAGATCTTTATACTTCTCTAGAAGTATCTCTTCCCTAGCCTTATCATCAGTTATTTGGCATTTCAGTTTGTAAATCTCATCATTTTTATCATTAAGCACAGACTCAAATTCAGCTTTGTTTTTGGAAATTATTTGTTCTAGCTCAATGTTCTTGTTGATTAAAGCTACATTTGCTTCTCTAATAGATGCAAATGCTGCTATACATGTGTCAGAACATAATTGGCTTTTTCCTCAGAGGATACCTGTGATACCTTTGGTGTAGAGGCATTAGAGGATGAAGTATCAGCAGAATCCAAAGCCATAAGAGCTAGATTTCCAAATGGACTGTCACCACTGTGTTGACCAGCACCTGAGAACAGTTGTTCATGACCAGACATGTCATCTGGTAAACTGCTCCAATCAACAACTCCTGGGGTGAAGAAGCTGTGTTGTTGAGGTTGAGTTTGTTGATGAGATTGGGAAGGCTGTGGTTCAGGCAATGCTTGTGGTTGTTGTGTAATTGGAGCTTGAACAGAATTGGTTGAGGCACATAATAGCAGGGATAAGGATATGACATTTGACCCTGGGGAACAAAGTATGCAGGAGATCTAGGATGTGAATGATGACCAGAACCAGCAGGATGTTGCCCTCTGTTTTGTGGACTAGTATTAGGAAAAGTCACAAAGGGTGCAGAAGAGTTAGATCCAGTTGATCTACACTCTCTTGCAAAGTGTCCTAGCCTTTGGCATTTGTGACACCTCAACTTACTCTTGTCAAAACCAACTTGGTTTTGCCAGAGAGTCCAGGAAATTTCCTGCCAGTTCTCTTATAGAACTTCTGAGATCTGATATTGATCAGTGCCATTTGGCTCAGAATATCCATCTCTTCTAGATCATCATCAGCTATTCCTTTCAGATCATCCATGATGAAGCATAATTGTCACTATTACTGCCAGAATGACTCTCAATACCAACAAATGCATGATCAGAACTATTTGAAGAGAAATCAATATGCTCATCATAATTGCTTTCAGATGCAGCATATTCTGACTCATGACCAATCAAGGCAGTGTTGCCTGGTACAAAGTCATCAGTGAGCTTTCCTGATGAGGACAGTTTCCTCTTCTGTTCTATCTCTCTTTCAAATGTAAGCAGTTTCCCATGAAGTTGGGTGAGAGATAGGCCTTCTAGATTTGCACTAGAGCGTAGGACTATAGTGTATGTGTCCCATCTCTCAGGCAGTGATCTGAGGAATCTGTTGTTCATCTGGCTATTGGTGTATTCCTGTTTCACCATTTTCAGCTCAGATATCAAGCAGGAAAAGCGCTCAAACTATTGAGTCAGTGTCTCACCCTTCTATGAGAGAATGTCTCATATTGTTGGGCAAGTATCTCTCTATTGTTTGCTAAGACCTCATCTGTGCCACCGAATTGTTCCTTCAGAGCATTCCAGAGATCATGAGTAGTTTCATGATGCATAAGCCCTGAATAGATTTCATTAGGCAGTGCCATGGCCAGAATTCCATGGGCTTTAGCATCAATCTCAAATAGTTTCCGATCTTCATCAGAGTATTGTTCCTTCTTCTTCGGAACCATTTGATTGGTTTCCGGATTGTTCACCATAGGCTTATGTGGTCCATGTACCACAGATGTCCAACAACCTGAACTGTTAACAGACAGGTGATGAAGCATTCTTTGTTGCCATATGTTATACTCGGTCCTAACCAGCATCGGAGGCTTGGTTGAGGAACCGGTATTGTGAGGATCATTAGAAGGAGTTGTCATCTCGGATTCAATCAAATTCGGTTAAACTAAAACAGATTTAGAACAAAAACGCAACAACCAATTGAACCAGAAGATCTCAAAATAAATGAACGAAAGCGGAAGAAATTCAATAATCTATAACCAGTTCTTGCAAATACGCTAATTCAATCAAACATAGATATCAATTAGCAGTTTCAATGATCAATTGTTAAATTGATCAATGATTAACCAGCTCTGATACCACTTGTTAGGATCAGTGATCTATGTTTGATTGATTGACGAGTATTGCAGCGGAATTCAAACAATGAATTAGTCGATTCACAAGAACAAAACGATATTCAATGAAGAACAAAGACGGTTATAGAGAGAGAGAATATCTGCAAATATATTTCATTCAATATTCACTTTCGTGGTAACAGAATGTCACATTTAGGATTAGGTCGACACCTCTTATATAAGAGATGTGACGTCTGCTGATGTCACTTGATAGTGACATCTAACAGATTTATTTCAACTGAAACACAACTACTGAAGATGTCAAAACAGCTGACATCTTCTTACAAAATATGCTAAGTGTTATCAGTTGTTACAACTACTGAGAAATATAAAACTACTGAAACTACAACGATTGAAGAACAAGCTCTTCAGTCGTTTTACAAAACTACTGAAACTAAAAATATAAAACTACTGATATCACAACTACTGAAGAAGTACTCTTCAGCAGTTGTGACAAACTACTGACGCTTCAGTACTTGATCTTTAGACTTTGACCTTCAGATGTTTCATCAGCTGATGACTTCAGTAGATATCATCAGCTGATGTCTTCAGTCTTTGTCTTCAGACTTTGTACATCAGTTGTTGATCTTCAGCACTTGTAAACTCTTCAGCTGTTGTACTTCAGTACTTTGGTCTTTCAGCTTCAGCACTTGTATTCTTCAGCTGTTCAGCTTCAGTACTTGTGTTTCTTCAGCTATTCAGCTTCAGTACTTGTGTTCTTCAGCTGTTGTACTTCAGCACTTTAGTTCTTCAGCTGTTGAAGTCTTCAGCACTTGATCTTCAGCTGTTGAAGTCTTCAGCACTTGTCAAACTGCTGATGAAGCTTTCAGCAGTTGTTGTGATACTATGTGGGACTTAGAGGTTTTCTGATCTTGGCTCATTGGTTCTTTTGGTCCAACAGCTTCAGAATTAAATCATTTATATCTAACTTCGTTAGCATATCATTCTGTCTAAGATTTGAGACAAATGAAACCCATTTCTCCGGCAGCCCATCTGCGAAGTTAGACACTTTGTCCTCCATTGACGTCGTTACTCCATGAGTGTGCATCTCACTCATCAAGTGGTAGAACCTATAGATAACATCATCCAGGCTTTCTTTTCCCATCGAGGAGAAGTTGTCAAACTCCTTCTTTAAAGCCTTAGCCTTTATGGCCTTCAATGATACGTTCCCGTCATACCTTTTCTCCAATGCATCCCATAGTTTCTTTGCTTGAGTATACTCTGAGAATTGATGGAAAATATCCTTCGGAATTGACTGTGTGAGGAAAGCACAGACTTTCTTTTCAGCATTGTGTTTGACCTTTTTCCATCAGTCATGCCACCTAGGGTAACTTTAACACCATCAGCTCCTACTGGCATGCTGTACCCCGTCTCTATAGATTCCCACAGATTGGGATCTACTCCATTAAGTAGATCTCGAAACGTTGCTTCCATTGTGGGTATTCATCTAACGTGATTAGCTTTGGGGGTTTATTATGATTTCCCACTTCATTCTCCAGTAGCTATAAGTTTTGAATACGTGAGTCTCTCCCTGCTGTGAATGTTGAGTATTGGTCCTCCATTGCTATAAACTTTAACTTTAAATCAAACTGTTTTATTTGTGCGAATGAAGGTGTGCGATTGGGCTATTCGGGTGATTGAACAATGCGGATGGTTCAATCGTGCGACTAAACTAATACGGATGGCTCAGTCGGGCGAATGAACTAATGCGGTTGAACAATGCGAATAGACAACTCAGTCGTACGAATGGGAGTACGAATGAGTCCAATCGTGCGTATGGTGGATGCGTATGACCTCAGTCGTGTGATTGAGTCAATCGTGCGGCTGAACTTGCTGGATTTCAAAAATTCATAGGTTTAAGGTGTTTTAGACCAAAAACATGAATTTCTTGCTAACCCTAATTGCCGTATGCCGGAAAAACTAAACTTTACGATCAGGAGATGTCTAAAACCGATTTGACACAAAAGATTGTGTTCTTGAGTGTAAAAACACAATTTTTATATCAAAACGATTGAATCCCACGTAAATGTAGAGCCAAAGCTCTGATACCCCTTGTTAGGATCGTGTACTGGATGAATACTAACAGATTTACGCGTGTACCGAATCAAATAGTGTGGAATCCTATTTGATTGGCGATCCAATCAGTGAGAACGCATGTAGAATCAATTAAAGATTGAATCTAAACGTTAAGAACGATTAGCAATCGATCTACTGCGATCTATGAAGTTGGAACAAGTTGCTAGAGGTCTCTGGACGGCTAGGGTACGTGTAGGTATCGAAATATTCAAAGTGTCTGGTTTTTACACGATTTAAGTGGTATTTATAGGTTAGGGTTTATCAATCGTGCGACTAGGCCATTAGCATGGTTCAGTCGTGCGATTGAGTCATGCGGTTGATTCATTTGCACGACTGAGTGTTTAGTCGTGCGACTGAGTCAATCTCATGTTACAATCATGCGACTGATCCAGTTTCCTGGTTCATTCGTACGACTGGTTCATTAGCATGAAGTTGTTCATGCGTATGGTCCATTAGCATGGGCCAATCGCATGAGAACTTCATATGATTAAGTTTAAATATGTTTCAGAATCATTATTTGACTTTGATCTATTCAAACAACCATAACCCTATATAATTAGTTCAATAAGCGTTAACCTACTAATCAATGAAATAATAAACATTATAAGCACAACCACACATTGTATTTCATTAAGTACCCATTCAATTACATATGAGTAAGACAATAAAGACATTTGACATTAAGTTCAAAAACTAGGGACACATGTATCTACATCAGCAACATTGACTTGACAACTGGAAACACACAAAAGCCAGCGTTGCTTAGTGAGTTCTAGTTTTAAAAAATAAAATACTTTTACTTCCACTCAAAACCGTTCCTTTACTCTCATATGTGATTATACATCATACGTACAAAAAGATGATCTTATTATTCCCTTTCATCATCATCATTATTATGCATTCATTCATTCATTGTCTTCCTTAATTATCTTTCATACATTCATCATTATTTTCCTTACTTACAATACAGACCAATGCCATGTGCTGTAACCCGAACAATGAGCACGAAGCTGGTTACTAGGCCTGAGGTCTATCATAAACCCCGAACATTGTCCATGAAACTGACTTCAGTACCTAGGGCAAGCGACAAGGGTCCCATACGTATGGTCAATCACAAAGATTAGACCCTAGTGTGCATCCTTCTAGGGTAGCTAACCCACACACCATTGAGCTGACACCCTTCATTGGGTGTGAACCTCCTTACAGTGCTTGCAAGACTTTTCTTACTCTCATTTCCTAATGCATGAATTCATTCTTTACATTCCACTTTTCATTCATCATTAATTTCCGCTTTCATTACATAATACTTTACGTTCATTGACACATCATACCATGCAAAACCACGGAAACATACATAACAAGGAACATAAAGAAACATACATAACATGCATAACATCAGAAGCTTCGCATACAACATCATAAAATCACCTTACATCACCCCCGGAAATATCACAAGTCAAAGCCTAAAACTTCCTTTTTCCCCAAATTTTTCAAAAATATTCTAAGTCTTTAGGCGCATGAACTTTCAGGCACATGGAAAATTTTGGGCGCATGGGCACTATTTGGGTGCATGACCCAACACTTAGGCTTTTGGCAAAATTTCTGGGCGCATGGGCACTATGCAGGCGCATGAGCCTGACTTAGGCGCATGAACACTTAGGCGCTTGGGCAGTTTAGGCGCATCGGCACACTTAGTCAAATTCAGTCTATTCCTAGGCCCATGGAACTATATAGGGGCATGGGTTTTTCAACGTCTAGGGAAACACTTTGAAAACTCAACCATTGGGCGCATGGACAAATTTCAGGCGCATGGGCAACCAACCTAATCCAAACTATATTATTTAGTCCCCGAAATCATCATTCATCATGTTCTAAGCGTAGTACTAACATTCTAAGCACAAAAAATATATTAAACGTGATCATAACATCATAATACACCCAAATCATACCCCACCCGCATACACACACATGATTATACGGGTATAATTACCTATTTAAATAAAAACATTCACACATGCATTTCTAGCCCAAATTAGTTCAAAAAACATGTAAAAAGGGGATTCTAGAACTCACCTTATGCAACTTCAAGTATGACTTTCTTCAAAGCCATATGCGAATGTGTCCAACACCTAAAACCCACCAAAGCACACACAATTGAGCACAAAACACAAACATAAGCACATACTCGAGGCTTAGACCAGCCAAGAACACCTCAAAATATGAATTCTTAACTTGAATTTTGCCTTCTTCTTGTTCTTTATTCATGTCCCGAACTCCTTCTCTTTCTCCCTCAAGAACCCAAATGCAAAAAGTGATGTGAAGGGCAATATGGACGGCCATGCCCACTTTTGTACAAAATAATATCAAATTTTGTACCTTTTACACATTTAACCCCTCAACTTGGGTTAAATTGCATTTCCTTTTTTTTCTGCACTTTTGTTCTTCATTCTAAATCTTTTAAAATTTCTGGGTGTTACATCAGTGATATATGTAGTGGAAATAAAGTAATTACAGATCATTGAATGCTGATAATACTCATAAATGCTTTTGTATTAATAATGGTGAAAAGGTTATAATGAATGCTAGGGTTTAGCAAGATACAATAACTTAACACCAATTAAACATAGTACTGATCAAAGATTCTAATATTTTGATTGTCTAAGATTATAATGGATAAAAAAGTAGGGTTTTCTATTCTATTTATTGGCTGACAAAAGGCCTCTACAAAGTGACTAAACTACCCTTGTACTATACATTAGGAAACTAGTTTAAGTACAAAATCATAATCAACATTTCTTTTATTCATCCGCATTACCTAATGCGAATGACTTATTCTTCATCAGCATTTCTTTATGGTCTTCGACATTGGTGTTTGGTCATTAGCATTAACAAATTTGGATGAACAAACACTTATGCTCATTTGTTGTTGAACATCCACATTAATTAATATGGACATGAATACTTATGCTCATTTGTTGTTGAACATCCACCTTCTTTCAATCACCAATTCATATGTTTTCTCATCATAAAACACATTGGAGAAAGGCTTTGATGAGTGTGTTCCTGCTACCATATTCCCTTTTAGGGATTCAATAAGCTTTACCTTCAACTCAGGGAACACCACCTTCTCAGTCGCTTTAATTTTCTTTTTCTTTTTAGAGGGTTTTGAAAAGATCTATCTTTTCTAATGCATATTGCTTTCAATGATTTGAAGTTTTTGGTTCTCTTGAACATCTTTAGACTATCTTTAATTTCATACCCTCTGTATATAGCTTGATGGTCTATTAACTTCAACTCAGCTAGCTCTTTCAAATAATGAATCTGCAAGGAGTTCACCAGAGCAGTATACTCTGTGAAGAATTAAACAAGCCTTGAGATCCTTTTGATCATGAACATATTCCATTCACTATCATACTTCGAGGCAATGATTTTCACATCAACTTTGCCCTTTGGAGTAGACACACCCCTAATAATCTTTGAAGTGATGAGCCTTCTTGTAACTTCAGTTGAAAAGGCTCAGCAAACCATTTAGGATTCTTGTGAACTACGAGTGCCAAACTATCATGATCCTTCGGTGTGAGCTAGATGTCTTGGGCTGAGACCCTTGTTCTCGGTTTTAGCCTTACAATGTCTTCTTCAAGCTTCTTTAACCTTTCTTTCTTCTCATTAATTTATATCAGAAGTACATCCCTTAAAGAATTGGTCTTCATATTCCTAAATTTTCCTTTTCTATAGCCTTGATCAGAAAGATAATCCTTCATCTCCCTGTCAGTGATGCTATAGAGATCCGGATACATTGATTGAGGAGCTTTAGCCTTCTTAGATTTGGTTGTAGAGTGTGACACAGGTGTCTTGGTTGATTGTGATTTCTCAAATTTAGTCACAAAAGTAGGATCCAAAAGCTTGTTTAGATTGTCTTCCTCTTCAACCATACCTTCATAGGTCATTTCATATACTTCATCAGCATCATAACCATGATTGATCAGAAATATTAAAATTATCATCAAATCATCGGTTTGAGCTTTCTCAACCATCTTTTTCTATTGGTTCATCAACCAGATGGCCTCCTTTAATCTAACCTCCCTTGAGTTCTACAAACTCAATCCCTTTCATGAGTTGTTCCTCAGCTAATTTATGTTCTTCCAAAAATTCTGCAATAGTAGCTAGGCTTCAAGGGTCATCTTTTTGTTTCTTCTTAACAGATTCATCTTCCACAATGGACCTTTTTCCTTTTTCCTTTTAAAAAAGGTACTTTCTTCTTTTGGTGTAAGTGTGCAATAAGGGATAAGATGAAATGACTCTAGTATTTCAGCTTCTTTCTTTTCTGATTCTGCTACTTTCTTGACAAATTCTTCTCTTTCTTGTTCTTGATCCTATACTGTTTCAGCTTCTTTCTTTTCTGATTCTGCTACTTTCTTGACAAATTCTTCTCTTTCTTGTTCTTGATCCTATACTGCTGATTCTTCATGTTCTTCCATATCTTCACATAGTTTTCTGATAACTTTCTTTTGCTCATAAGATAGGGTGACTGCTGGTACAAAATGTAAGCTCGCTACTTTTCTAATGGCACTAGAGAGTGTCGAATTACAACTATGGGTTGAGCAATAATGAATTCCTTATAAGAATAGATATCTAGCTCTTTTATCATATCTCTAAGCTCAGCTTCTTCATCTTGGATTTCTTCAGATTGTTTAATAGAGTTCACCACCATTGCAATACTTAGTTTTTCTTTTCTAGTCTCACTGGATTTTGTTTCTTGTACAAAATCAATAGTCTTTTGCTTCTTGACTGGTGGAGAGTCATTGATGTCACTCTCATTTGAGGAGCTTTCATCTTTTTTTCTTTGTCACTTCCATCTTTGTTTTCCATCTTGGACTCATCATCTTTTTCTTTTTTTCTTTTGCTATCTTTTGCTTAATCTTAATTAACATCTTCGACTCTAAGACTCTATTCTTCAATATCTCAATTTGCTTTTGCAGATCAGATATGGTGTCATTTTATACATCACGCAAGCTCTCTTGTTCTTCCATGGCAATGGTTTGTAGAGTGACAGTATCTACATGACCATTGATTTCATCTTTTGCTTGTTGACGAGCAACCTTGATTTTTTCAATCTAAGAGTCTTTATCTTTCTTGTTAGCTATGTATTTCCCTTGAAGATCTTTTAGTTTTTATTTTTCATCTAAGTCCAAAAGTCTATCCCTGAAGATGCCAAACCTTTTGTAAAGGAGGTTTTCCATTCTTGCTACTATCTAGAGTAGTTCTGATATCATTTCATCCTTTTCATCTAGTTTGTTCACCTCTGATTCTAAATAGCTTTTAGAAGAACCTGCCTCATATGGAACTTGTCTCATAGGCATTTTCATAGAATGATCCTCCTTATCCAAAGACGATTTGGATTCCTCTGAAGAGATGCTATATTCACCAAACTCCACAAGCTTAGTAGCAACAGAAGGTGATGGACATGAGAAATATAATGATGATGGAATAGAGATACTAGAGGTGAGAGAATGGGATATGGTATAAATGGTGATGCAACCTTAGCTTCTTGAATAGAAGGCCCAGTATGAAGATCACCACCTACATCCACCTATGGTGACACTAGCCTTTGTCCTTATACAGCTTCCTCGGCTTGGCCATCGACATGATGTTGATCATGAGCAGCTTGTAGTTCTTCTACATGAACATGCTCATCAATATGAGCTTCTACTTCTTGTTTTTTTATTATCTATTCTTGACTAATCTGCTCTAACATCCATGGCAACAAGGGAACAAATACTCCATTGTAGAAATTCCTTGGATCTCTTATCTTAATATACTTGTAGGACTTGGCATTGTAGTGAGGAATATCCATCACTGGTCCTTCAGGCACAATCTCTGGAAATGCCTTATTGATAAAGCATTAAAGAAATCTTGGATACATAAGGAACATATGCCTTCTTCCCTCTTGGACATTAGAAACCAAACCATTGAAAACATAAGCAAACATGTTGAACGGTCTGTTTGTGCATAGAGCACATATAGCAGTTATAGTAATGGGAATGTCATTCCATCCAGTCTTCCTATTGGATAAACAATGTTGAAAGATGTGGATAAGAAATCTCCATTGTAGATCCACCAATCCCTTCACTATTTTTGTTTCTTCAAATCCTCCTTCATATCCAATTTTAGTACAGAAGGTAGTAATAACATCATCATCAAACTCTAATGGTGTGTCAGCATCATCACCAAACTATAGACACTGTCTCACAGTTTGTTCAGTGATGGATAAGGTATGATCTTCAGATATTCTTCCAGATAGTATCTTGATGCCATTAATTCGGCCACTTCAGGAGTGCTCTAGAAAGACCTTATGAAGTTCTCATAGATGACATGTCTGATTGTAATGGCATGAGCCACTCTAGTAGTAGAAATAAATCTGATCATATATCGAAGACCTTCTGTCTCGGGTACATCCGGGTCAAGATACCATTGACATTGTGGAGCTTGCTTCACGTGAGATTAGTCATTGTACCCTGCATTAGATGTATATGCATTAGAGTTTGAATGATAATTATCAAAATACATAGTTGAAATCAAGTTGACTTTTCTCAATTTGACTTTGGGTTGTGAAAATTGAGAGTTCGTATGTATTGTTCCATAGGAATTTGACCTTACTTGATTTTGTAAAGTATAATTGATCTTATTGTGTTTTTTATGCTTATGTGAGATTATCTTTCCTGATTTTATCATCCTTTAACAATGAAACTTAAGTTTTGATATCATCGTTATCATTTCAGTTAGTCCATTGTTCATGCGATGAAACTAGGGTTTTAAAAATCACTTGTTTCTTGTTATTTTTTGAACGGTTTAAGTTCATTGCACTCGAAAATGTCTATCAATCCTTAGTTTGAGTTTAACTTTGTTGATTCTTTGTTGACCTAGGATTTTAAGTTCATTAAGAGTCTGACGGTTAGATCATGAGCTTTTCAGATAATCACCTTATTGCGATACTGCTGATGTTTAGAATAAAAAACGAGGAGAAACGATGATGAATGAACTATAGAATCACAAGGTAAGTGATGAAGATGAAGATGGCGGATGAAAAACATTTTTGAACGCTCGTCGCACTTTAAGTCTCTCAAATTTAAAAAGTATTAAATGACCTTTTGAAATTTGTTCAAATAGTCAAATTAATTACTTTTACAAACTTTACAAGTTTTAAAACAAATGCGGAGGAACACTGTAGAAAATGTGAAAGAGTAAAAACATATTAGCATTTGTTTACTGCAACAAATGCAGAAGTGTAAATACTTTGTCAGCATTTGTGCATTGTAGCAAATGCGGTTGACAAACTTTAACAATATTTATGTACCGTAGCTAATGCGAAAGAACAAAGTCTATCGGCATTTGTGCACTTTAGCAAATGCTTATGTTTTAACTTTGCAAATCATTTGTACTGTAACAAGTACGGAAGTGTAAAACATGTCAACATTAGTATACTGTAGCAAACGCGATAGAACTATTTTATTTTTACAACATTAACTTCAACAAATGTGAATGAACAATTAAGCAGTTCGCATTTCTTGATCTTCGAACATCATGACAGAAGAGTGTAGGCATAATTTATTTATTTTTGATACAAATACACAACAAAGTTTTAGCACTGATTATTAGCATTAAACAAAACGCGGTTGACCAAAACTGTTAGCATAAACAAATGCGGAAGAAGAAAAAGTTGTCCGCATAACAAAATGCGGAAGAACAAATTTGTCCACATAAGTTTTCGATGCTAAAAACTTGTTGTATGCAATTGTATTGAAAGAAATGTAGTAGAACAAAGTTGTCCGCATTAATTTCACTTGTGTTTTCTTGATTCAAATCAATTACCCCTATTGGTTATATGCCTATGTTACCTTCACCTGCATTAACCAATGCTCTTACCCACATTAACTTTTGAACTTGTCAAAAATTAATGTTTTTGCAATTGACAGATTTGACTGATTTTGAATTGATCTTATGAATTTTTATGAAGATGAGTCTTCTGATTTTTGTTGTTATGAAGATATGTTTGATGATTTGATATTTATGAAGTTTTTGACTGTTTCTTGGCTTGTTAATTCTTGCTTGGATTGAATTGAACACCAGATGTGATACAATTTTCCTAGATTTGACTGATCTTGGAATTTTGTGGTTCCATAAATCTACATATACTATGATACTATGTTATGACTTCTGCACCAACACAGTCAATTTTTAAGATTTTATAAAAAAACAAAAAAAACACCACTATACATAATGATCAAAATTTTAATTACTCCCCCTAAAGTTTATATCCACAAGGGATAAAAACTTTAAAGATTTTAAAATTTTAACTGAAAAATACTTTTATTATTTTTTATTACTTATCTGTACATGAAGAGGAGATATACTTTTCTTGAGATCATATCAGTTTTACCTTTCACATGTGCAAGCAATTTTTAGTAAACAGACATGATTACGACATATTGATTGTAGGTATATTTGTCCTCTTAAACTCATACTTGCTTAGTATTTTAATGCTAGTGATCTTTATCATGTTTTGATTGATTAAGTATTCAACATGTACCTCACACTCAAAAGCATGTTAAGATCAACTATTCTCATGACATGCATGGTGTAACTTTATCATAACTTACCTGAGTAGGTAATTTAAATTATGAACACTCGTTTTGATTGATCCAGATTGGGATTCTTTTACTTTAAACCTTTGTTTATTTGATCCTTAATGGGATTCTTTTTCACTTCACTTTGGAAGTTGATCCTTGTTTACATTCTTTTTTATCATTCATAAGGAATGTTTATTTTATTGCTTCATTCAAGCTGGATGTGTTCCATATTGGGAATCATTTGGATCATGACATCAGTACTATGTAATTGTTTCTTTAGATCTTTGCTCAGCAAAAAAGAGAAGAAAATGATGTGATTGAATGAGATTCATAAGATAACATTACCAGGTGTTCTTAGGTTACAATACACACACATTTAGATAAGCTAATACTTACTAATACTCTGAGATGAATGCTTCACAGTTGAATATGATTTTTTTATTTATCATAACATTTATCTTCTTTTCCAAGTTGAGCCTACCCACATATCAGATAAGTCAAGTTAGTCTTTTAAATTTTCAAATAAGCATAGTGAATGATATAACGATTGTAATTATATCATTTCTCAAAAGTATAAAACACATACATTCTCAAAATGACTTCTTTTTGTATTTTTGTTAGTATTTGAATGTTTTTAAAATTTTGATTTTTACTCAGAGTTAATCATGCCAATTGATTGAACTAGGAATTCAAACCGACTAGGTTCAAATGCCTTAGTGAATAAATCAGCAAATTGATTATTAGTGTGATCTTGAAACAATTTGATTAACCCTTTTTCAGCACAGTCTCTCAAAAAATGATACCTTATTTCAATATGTTTTGTTTTTGAGTGGTGAACTATATTGTTGGTGATAAGCATTGCTGTTATGTTGTCAATATGAATCGGAGTATGCAAGAAGTTAAAACAATAATCAAGCATCTGGTTTTTAATCCAAAGAACTTGAGAGAAACAAGCTGATGCTGCTATATGCTGCTATATACTCAGCTTCTGCTATTGAAACAAAGACATTAGTCTGCTTCTTGCACTGCCAGGAGACCAGCCTAGATGAAGAAATTGAAAACCACCAGAAATGGACTTCCTATTGAAGTTAAATCCTCCATTGTCACTGTTAGTGTAGGCATAGAGGTTGAAATCTCCTTCCTTTGGATACCATAGTCAAAGTGAAGACTTGCCCTTGAGATATCTGAATATCCTCTTGATAGCATTCACATATGATTCTTTGAGATCTGCTTGATATCTAGCCCATACACAAACACCAAACATAATGTCAGGTCTACTAGCTGTTAGATACATAAGTGAACCTATTATGGATCGATAGTGAGTCTTATCAATTGATTTTCCTTTAGTATCAGGACCAATCTTCAATTTGTATCTACAAGAGTTCTAATTGACTGACAATCTACAAAATGGAACTTCTTCAGCATTGTTCCCATATATGTTGATTTATTGATGCAGATTCCATCAGTTGTTTATTAAAATTGCACTCTTAAGAAGAAAGTGAGTTCAGTCTTTGTAGAGTTGCTTGTTTGTTAAGCCAAAGATGATATCATCCACATAAATCTGGAACAACAACATTTCTTATCCCTTCTTTTTTCTAAAGACTCTCTCATATCCATTTTCAAGAAGGAAAGAGGATAGAGTCTCATACCACTTTCTTGGTGCTTGATGAATACCATACAAGGCTTTGTCAAGTTTGTATATCCTATGAGGGAAATTGGGGTCTTCAAATCCTGTGGTTGACTCATGTAAACTTCTTCAACAAATTTTCTTTAAAGAAAGGGACACTTCACATTCATTTGATAATCATTGAATTTCATGGATGCAAAATATACAAGGAAAGGTCTTATGGCTTCTAATCTGGAAACAAGAAAAACACTTCATCATAGACTATTCCTTCTTCTTAAGTGTAGCCTTGTGCAGCCAATCTTGCTTTATTTCTGATGACAATGCCCCGGTCATCAATCTTGTTTCTATATAGCCATATGGTACTAGTAGGGTATCATCCTTCAGGAAGATCTAACAATTGCTATACTTATTGTTTCTTGAACTAGAACAATTCTTCCTGCATTGCCTCGATCTAGCTATTGTCATGAAAAGCCTCTTTAATATTCTTTTGTATTGTTTGACATAGAAGGCAAGAAAACAAATAGCTGTTTGCAATACTTGACTTGCTTCTAGTCACCCATTCATCTAGTTCACCAATGATACTTGACACTGGATGATTCTTGTGTATTCTGGTGATTGAAATTGAGTTATCAGCAATGGATACATCAAGATTGGAGACATTCAGATCATCTTGGTGAGAGGCATCTTTATGTTGTGATGTGGGAGAGTGAAGAAAATAATCAAAGTCTTCATTAGTTTTGCTTTAGTATCGGCATCACTTTGTTGACTTTCATCATTTTGGTTTCTCACAGTTTCAACTGGTATTATGGTTGGTTCTTGATTTCTCATTTCATTTGATCTTCAAAAGGAGATGTGCAGGACCATTGAAGGGAACAAGCTTACAACACAACAACATAAAGAGAAGAGTGTGAAACAACATTTAACAGATCAAATGGGGTACTAGAAACCAGTTTTGTGAGAGCTAAGAAACACATGTATTCAAGAGACAGAACAGGAACAACACAAGTAGTTGGTTTTCAAGGTTGATGTATATTACTCTCTAGTTCCTTACAAATGTTTACAAAGCAGAGGTTTAAGATAAAAAGGACCAGAGATACTTATACTACAACCTACAGCCGGCCATACTTTGAAGGCCAGCTGGATACATGATCTAGACAACAACAAAATCAATATAGAGTCAAAAGGCAGATTGCCTTTTGACTAGTGACTATGACATGCCATAGCTCACATCCTAATATATTACAAAAAAAGGATAAAGTAAATAAAGTAGAAAGTTACAAACTCAAGACCTCAATGTATAGTTACCAAAAGCATGGACCTTTCACCAACTTATGTAGAGTTGGTGTCTTATCGAGTTGCAGTGGAAAGGGGTCCAACTTTATGGAAAAGGTACATCAGATAAAGCATGTGTTCAAAAGTCTTTGGAAGAAATCTGTCTTCAAGTGTTGGCTTCGGAAGACTTTGTCTCTGAAGCTTCAGAAGACTTCATGTTTGGCTTCAGAAGATATTGGTCTTGGCTTCGAAAGATTTCACACTTCAAATATTTTTTGATGCTTGGTGTGAAACTTCCAAACCATTCCACTTTAGTACACTTGTGCATGCATGCAGGATAGACTTTGGGTGTTTGGGTTGCATCAACCTTATATTAAACCTTACAAGATGAAATTATACTTGGACCAGCTTCTATTGAAACACTCACATTTGGAGGTTCTTGTCTGACTGGATCAGCTTGTAATGGAATGTCAACATCATGTGGATCAAAAGAATTTGGAGAAATTATTGGAAAATCTTCTCTTCTTTCTACTGAGAGGATCCAATAGATTGTAGATTTCCTATAGTTGACAAGTGAAACTAATCAAATGACCTTGTAAAAGAGTCAATATCAAACAACAAGTTGGGACCATTTATTGATGTGGGAAAGCAATGCTCATTGAATTGAACATTTGTTGATTCATCAATAATGTTTAATCGAGACTTAAACACTCTAAAAGCCTTTGAGACAGAGGAATAACCTATAAAGAATCCCTCATCAGACTTAGGAGCAAACTTTTCAAATGGCCTCGGGTGTTTAATATTGAAATAGGACTACCAAATGACCTAAAAAATCCAATGAATGGTTTTATGTGAAAAAATAAGTTTATAAGGAGTCTTGTTGATTTCTTTGACAATCAAAGTTCTATTTTTTACAAAGCATGATGTGTTGACTGCTTCTGCCTAAAAGGTAATTGGCAGATTAGCATCGGCCAACATAGCTCATGTTGCTCCAATCAGTGTTCTATTTCGCCTTTCAGCTACCCATTTTTGTAGAGGAGTTCTAGTGGCACTAAATTGATGAGCAATACCTTTGGTTGTACAAAATGAACTTAGATCTTCATTCTTAAATTTAGTCCCATTATCACTTCTAATCGATTTAACTTTAAGATCAAGTTGATTTTCAATTTTGGTGATGAAATCTTTTTTTAATTGGAATGCTTCATTTTTTTGAAGTAAGAAGAAGACCATGTGAATTTGGAAAAGTCATCTATGATCACCAAACAATATTGTTTATTTCTAATGCTCATAACATGAATTGGTCTAAAAAGATCCATGTGAAGCAACTTCAATGGGGAATTGTTTGTGTTCACAAGCTTTGGTTTGTGGGAAGACTTATGTTGGTTCCCTTTGAGACAAGCTAAACAGTGGTCAATAAAATGGAATTCTTTTTAGGTAAACCAATTACATGGTTTCATCTGACCAATCTATTCATGTTTTTGAAATTTGTATGTCCCAACATCTATGCCAAAGTGTGACTCATCAAAAGATTCTTTTGACATAAGACATGTTTCTTATGTAGGTAAAGCAAAATTGAGGTTTAAGACATAGGTATTATTAATCCTTGGGGTCTTTAACACAACCCATTCTTCGAGAATTTGAAATCTTGGTTTCAGAATGTAACAATGGGTGTTAGTGAAGTGAATGGAATATTTCTTGTCACAGAACTAAGACACGTTGAGCATATTGAAGTTTAGTATCATAATAATTCACTTTATCCAAACTTAGCAACCCATTTGTAACAGATTCTTCACTTGTAATTCTCCTACCTGTGAATCTCCACCAATTGCCATAGTAGTTCCTTGAACATGCTTGAAGTCATGATGGAGGGAATTGTCTTCTATCATGTGTCAAGAGCATCCACTGTCCACATACCATAGGTTTTTGGACCTTGTTGGGAAAGGTATTTTCAAACGATATCGTATCCTCAAGGATATAGTATCTTCAAGGATGTTGTATCCTGACAACCAATGATACAGGATCCTCAAAAGGCAGAGACGTATGACCAGCAATTGATTGAATTGACTTGGTCTACTTTAATTTGAACGTGGGGGAAGCAAGATAACTAAATATTCCGATGTTTGTGGGAGAGAAACGTTAGAAGCCACGTGAACTAACTCCACCAACGGTCATATTGACCACTACATCCACGACCAAGTTTATAGCAAGTTAGTGTAACTACTTAGCTACAAATATGAGTGCCATCGGTGAACATAGGACACATTACTCAGCTCGCATACTTGACATCCGATTACCACTTTACACTCACACAACACACATTCGATTTACTACTATAACACTTTGCTTTCACCGATTCGACCTACAAAATCGTTGTATCTATTTGTTCAAAAGATCAATAAACTAGTTAGTGATAATTTTCACAACCGGGGTTTTTTATGCCGGCGGTGCTAATGTTCCAAGGGCTTTTTCCTCGTAACCGAATCCGTTGTTCAAACATTTTATAGCTGTTCTTTACTTGTTTGTTCATTTGTTCAACTATTCACGATCTAGGATATACCCCCCCCCACATACTAATTCAGGATACAAAACTCTTAGCAGATTTTATCCCGAAACAATTTGGCGCCCACCGTGTGGCAACTAGTGCCTTGATCGTCAAAAAAACCATATCAAAACCCCTATTTCTCATTGACCTTTACTCCCTAACATGTCGACTGAACCTCCTACCTCAACCATTCTCGTTCCCTCAGCCGGTCATCTCAAAGAACTAGCACCTTTGTGAGGAATCAAGGAAGAAGGGACGAGCCACTAAGAAGACAAGAACAACCTGTCTTCACCGGAAATAAGCTTCAATCCATAGACCCTGTTGTTTTTAACAAAGACATTCTTTCTCTGATTATGCAGGTAAAGGAGCAAATAGAGCAACAGACGAGAAACAACGTCAATCTCTTCAAAGAAATGGAGCAACTAAAGAAATCCAAACAACCTATGGAAGAGGACACTCCGCTGATTCCAAGGACGCTCTGTTTCAGCCCCCTGGATTCTCAATCCCTCTAGCAATCTAGATCCACAATGGCGTATCCTTTGGGATCAAGTATCCTTCAGAAGTCTGGATCCTCGATGGCATATCCGTCAGGATCCGACATCTTCATCAGTCGGATCTTTGATGGCGTAACCTTTAGGATCCAGCATCATTTAGCAGCCCGGACCCTCGATGACAAATCCTTCAGGAGCCAATGGTTTTCAACACCTTGAATCCTTGATCAAGTACCCCACGGGAAACGGTTTCCTTCAACATGCTACGACACCATGACGTATCCTTCTGGATCAAATGTGCTACTGCAACCAGGATCCTTGATGACTAATACCTTAGGATCAAGGATCCCTCAAACATCTCATATGTCAGGATACATTGGGGAGCAATCTCAGGGAACTTTCATGCAGTAAGGATCCTTGATGATGTCCACACCCCACTACAATGCAGGAGTCTCTGAAGCTCAACAAATTGAGATGTATCAGGGTGATTTCATCCCGATGAGGACAGAGGCTACAATGGCCAACCCATAATGCTAGGATACACCATAGCAGAGGAAGCAACAACCTACGTGGATAATGTATCCTCAAATCGGTAACAACTTTAATAATGCGTCCTTATGACTAATCCAAATATGGTAGACATGAATGCAGGATTAGCTAAGGAATTATAAGATCTAAGGAACATGATAACAAGTGTCCCTGGAGTTATCAAACCCATACCTGAAGTCTTAGTCGAAAGTCACAAGCTGTCCAGGTTCACATGCCTATAGCTGGAATCGAGATCCCTAAACGATTCCAGACCCCCAAGATGAAGCTGCATGATGGGACCACGGACCCAGAAGAATATGTAGCCCAATACAGGGAAAGGATGGAGATCAATCCCATCCACCCAACATCAAGAAGCATGCTTATGCAAAGGATTGGATCAACTTTAACAAGGCCAGCCCTAAAATGGCTGCTCAATATACCTAACAATACAATTACTTCCTTTGCTCATCTAATTAACATGTTTAATAACTAGTTTTCATGCAGCCGAACCTTTGAAAAGCTAACAGTTGACCTATACCGTGTGATTCAGAAGATACATAATCCTTGAGAGACTTTATTACTAGGTTTAGCCGAGAAGCATTGGAGATTCCAAACCTAGATATGGCTACTGCCGTAGAAGCTCTCAATATGGGATTACACAAGAGCTCACAATTCTACGATGATCTTGTAATGAATCCTTGTAGGAACCTAGACGAGGTGAGGACCAGAGCACTTTAATTCATTCGCCTGGAAGACAACAAAAGAATACACAGGAAGCTGGATATTCCCAAGTATTAACCCAACAATAGGAAGGTGGAATCTCCAAACAAGTCATACCGAGCAAGGCCCTACTCTAAGCAGGATAACCCAAGGATAAATGCATTGGAAGAAGACGAGGACGAGGAAGAATATCCTCGAGTTTCATAATACTGTTTCCTTACTGACACACTAAACTAATATGTGCTATGTAGGGTTTAGGTGAAAAAGTAAGATGGCCATGGAAGAGTGAAAAGATTCCAGGAAACAAGGATAAATCAAAATGGTGCGCTTACCATGAAGACTTTGGTCATCTAACTAATGAATGCATTGCCTTGAGGAAGGAAACAAGCTATCTCCTGAGCAAAGGTCCCCTAAAGGAATTACTTCCAAGAAAAAAGACTAAAGCTCAAGATGTTGAAAAGACCCTAAGCAGAGCGCGCATCTCCACCTCCAGATGCAAAGATTATCAACTTCATCTCTAGAGGATCAGACATCTGTGGGACATCATACTCTTTACCCAAACGACATGCCAAGGAAGCTAAAGCTGAGTATGGGGACAAGCCCATCCGTAGCACTAGCCTCACCGAGGAAAAGATCATATCATTCGACGAGGATGATTTATGCACCATCCATGATCCTCACCACGACGAGTTGGTAATTACATTATACATCGCTAACTGTTTTGTGCGTAGGATACTTGTAGATGGAGGAAGCTCTGTAAACATCATCCAGCTAGATGTTTTGAAGAAGATGAACATTGATGAGAAAGAAATCGTCCCAAGATCCTCTGTGTTAGTAGGCTTCAGTGGGGAAATGAAGAATACAATCGGGACATCAAACTCCCTGTATATATTGAAGGATTGAACAAAATGCAAAAATTCTACGTGATAGATTCCTTATCCTGTTGTAACATCATTCTAGGCAGGCCATGGATCCATGACATGAAGGCTATACCCTCAACCTAACATCAATACGTGAAGCTTCCTACCCCATGGGCGTGGTTAAGATAAGCAGTGACCAATAGGAGGCTAAGAACTATTATACCCCCTCAATGAAGGCTTCGACGAAGACTCAATCAGCATAGTAATTAAAGAACAGGCTCCGTGGAGTCTTTGAGGCTGATCAAAAAGAAGAAAAGGAAGTATCTGTTAGGATCAGCGATCTACGTTTGATTGATTAGAGAGTATAGCAGCGGAAATCAAACAATGAATTAGCTAATTCACAAGAACACAAAGATATTCAAGGTAAGAACAACGGTTATAGACAGAAAGAATTCTGCAAATATATTTTATTCAATATTCGCTTTCGTGGTAACAGAATGTCACACATACAATTAGGTCAACACCTCTTATATAGGAGATGTGACGTCTGCTGATGTCACTTGATAGTGACATCTACAGAATTTATTCAAACTACTGATAGTTAACATAACTACTGAAGATGTCAAACAGCTAACATCTTCTTACAAAAATGCTAAGTGTTAACTATCGCTACTACACTACTGAAAAGAAACTACTGAAACTACAACGACTGAAGAACATGCTATTCAGTCGTTTTACAAATACTGAAACGAAAAAGAAAACTACTGAAATGAAACCATCACAACAACTGAAGAATGCTTCTTCAGCTGTTGTAACAAACTCTGAAAGCTTCAGTACTTGTACTTGAACTTCAGCTGTTGTCATCAGCTAATGTCTTCAGTCTTTGTACTTCAGCTGTTGATCTTCAGTACTTGTTCTTCAGCTGTTGATCTTCAGACTTTGTCTTCAGCTGTTGAAGTCTTTAGTACTTTAGTCTTCAGCTGTTGAAGTCTTCAGTACTTTAGTCTTCAGCTATTGATCTTCAGTCTTTGGTCTTCAGCTTTTGAAGTGTTCAGTACTTTAGTTCTTCAGCTGTTTAAATCTTCAGACTTTGTCAAACAACTGATCAAGTCTTCAGCAGTTGTTATGATGTCTGTGGGACTTAGAGGTTTTTCTGATCAGGCTCGTTGGTTCTTTTGGTCCAACAAACTCCCCCTGAACCAATGCAGCCAAAACCTCTAAACTTATTCAAGATGTCCCACTTATTATGGCAGAAGGATTGGTCTTTTTGTCTTCTAGATCAGCTCAGAAGTGACCCTTTTAAGCACAGGCCTGGGAAGAAGTCTCAATGATCTGTTTGGCAAAGTATGAATGGGAACTCTGTCTTGGGGAACTGGACACAGAGTTGTTACCCCATCCATGAGATCTACTTCCCCACTATGAGTCTATAGACTCTCTTGTGTAGGCCTCAAGGAAGGTATTTGTTCCTCCATGGTCAGCTCTTCAGCACCTCCTTCAAATAATGATTCAGGCCCATAGTACTCAGATATGTATTTGACCTATTTCCCATTCTTTAGCTCCACAGTTGTTATTATTCTATAAGCAAATTCATCAGGGTGATTACCCTCTAGGAACAACTGGAGCTCATTCCTTCTGACTTCTTCAAGCCTCTTATAACTAACCCCTTTTTCACCATTTTATTTTCAAGCATCTTCTGTGGGTTTGGTTAGCTTTATAAGCTTTCTTGAAGTCTTCTAGGATTTCCCAGGGTGATACTACAAAGACCAGGGAGATCACTTCATCTACAATCTTTTTCACCTGGCCAATGTATCTCTGTGGTATGTTTTTCTTGTGAATACTGTGAGACACCCTGGATCAGGCCAAATCCTTACTCTCTCCTTTTGATATTGAAATGTATGCTTAAGAGTGTATATCTGAGAGCTTGCTTCTTCATGTTGATGATGAAGATGTGGCTACATATGCTTTGTCAACCCTCCTCAACAATTCCTCATCGTGTTGTTTGTGAAGTTCTTCTTCTTCTAGCTTCACTTTCACAATTTGTCTTTGGGTTCAGGAGTAATTGTTTGAGGAGTGACTTGTGGCCTTCGGCAACTGTATACAGCTGAGAGTGGCAGCCTATCTTCATCATCATCTTCTTCATCATCTTCTAGCCTTAATACCCTTCTCTTCTTCTTCTGGGGTACATCATCGGCTATTGGTTTTGAGGGTAAGAGAGTTGGTTTGGTGGGTTGTTGTTTTGGTGGTGTAGGTGTGGAATGCTGATAGGCTGTTCTAGCATTTTGGAAGTGAGTGTGGCTTTAGATTGCTTGGCTAGTTCAGTCCTGCTCCCAGCACCAGCTTCATTTAAAGCTTCAATAACTAATCCTTAGTGTATACTTCAGACGAACAGATCTTGGTGTTATTGCGAAGATGTTGTCCTTGGAACAAGCCTTGATTTCGATCATTGATCTTCCACGATATTTTTTGCTATAAATCTGATCATGATCTCCAGCCTTTCTCTTCTAACACATCATAACTTGCCCATCTGTTTTGGATTTCTTCAATCTCTAATCTTCTAATCTCAGAGTCAAGTTTGTCAGTGTCATGGCCTTGCCTGAACAACTGATCAATGATGTTATCCATTCATTTGCTTTGTTCGGCATCAGCCTCTTTTACCATCAGCTTCAAGGCAGTCTCCTTCTCATTCTTTCTTTTCTTTGATTTCTCCATGTCAGCTTCTTTCCCCTTCTCTTTTTCAGTCTCCGCAGCCAACTCCTTCTCTTTTTCCACTACTGTCACTTCTGTTTCTTTCTCTTTCTCTTTCCTCTCTGCACTCCTCTTTCTTTTGCTTTCACTGACTGAATCTCCCCTTTTTGGTTGCATTGTTGCAAGGTTTGAGTGCCAGAAAGCTGTTTTCCCACAACTTCTTCTATCAAGGGTTGTATTACGGAGGAAAGCCTCTCATCAATGGCTTTGATCACTATATCAGTGATTATAGGTGTGGATGAGAGGTAGGGAATTCTGAAGATAGCAGCTATTTGCTCAGGGGGGTTCTGTTCTTGAGAATAGTGCCAGAAGCAGAGGCAGGTGGCTGAGAACTTGGGAGTGGCTCTGTGTTTAGGAGACGTTCAGTAAGTGCCATCTGTGGGGTTTGAGAGGCATGTCTTTGATCCGTAGAAGTTTTGGCAAGCAGCTCTTTGAGTCTGCTCACCTCCTCTTCCAGATGGTGTTTTGGGCTAAGACATTGTAAAGAAGCCCAGGTCATCATCAGTGGGTACTGAATCACCTGACCTCCTGATAGAATCAGGATGAACATGCACTGAGTGTAGATCAGTTGTAGCATGTGCCCCTTTGTCTTGGAACGGGGACTTCCTGCCTCAGGACTATGTCCTTCATCAGTAGTTGCCTCTAGTAAGGTCTTATAATGGTACAACTACATCCTGATCATATGCTGAAGCAGGATAAGTGGCACCTCACCAGAAGTTCCAATCTCCTTTTCTACCCTAGGAAATGGAACATTGTAACCCCTATGCTGTGTGTTTATCAGACGCACTTTGATCCTCCCCCTCAATGGTAGAGGTATGCCCAGTTTAATTGGTATCTGGGGAGGGGGTGAGGAGTGCAACTGACTCAGCACTTGTGCAACAATTAATGTAGGACTTTGGGGGGCGGTTGCATGTGGTGATTGGGTAAAGCAGATTGCACCGGGGTGAATGGTGCGCTTCAATGAACCCTCTCAAGTGAGATAGGTTCAAGCAGTGTGGATTCCCCAATATTGTTTGCAACAGGATCCTGTTGAGAGATACCTGTCGGCATTGGCAGGGTTGAGTCGTTGTCACAACTGGGGGGTTAATACCAGTAATGTGCTTCCTGTGTTTGTGGTACAGGGGCATCCTCAGGGGACTTATCTCCCGAGTACCGTTTTGGCTTTTTGGATTTTGGTTTGGGTGGGACTCTGGTTCTGGAGGTGTTGGGGTGGTGGCTGTGGGTTCCAACTGCGTGGGTTTTCGCAGTTTGCAGCCTGTTTCAGTGTGTGGTCAGAGTTGTGCCTGGAGTATACTTCAGGCAATACAGCCGTTGTAGGGACTCCAAGGCCAACAAGTCCCTCAGCTTGCAGCTGATTCTCTATTATAGCCATAATGAACCGAGGATATAATATCCAGCGATTAGAAATAGATTTGAGTCCATATCCTTAAGTTCAAGAAAAATGATTTCAGAAAAGTTTAAGTCTTGTTGCTCAAGGATAGAGAATAATACCTGCTACCACCTTGTAGACATTTGATCCCAAGAGGAAGTCTTAGGAGCTAAGCAAACATTTACCATGTGAAATATAAGACGTTCTGCATCATGGAAATGTTTCTTCAGTATGGTAAGGCACTAAGGTTTCCCTCATATCCATGGTGGGCAAAGGATAAATCAGTTGTGCCCTTTGGATACCCAGCAGAAAAGTGGCATCATCCAGGTTTAGGGTTTGGCGAAGTATATCAGGAGTGATGACCACTTGATGGTTGTACGACCGACTAGAGACTCGGTGTTGTTCTCCCCAGTGGTGAGGGTGACATTCGTCCAAAACTGGTGAAGGGATTCGGCATGATGATGGATTTAAAAGGAAGACCGGTTTTTAGGGAGATTGGACCATTAGATCAATGGCGTTGTCGAACTTTGTCCAGAAAGGTGATTTTGTGAGGTAGGCAACACAGTTATGGCGTGGTTTGAGCTGCATGGTCGCCATTAATGACATAGAAGTTTTAGAGATTGAACGTTAGGTTTGGAGAGGATGAAGCGCTGAAGGATGAGGTATGGTGTATTTATAGGGTAAGGGTTAGGAAAACGACTGAAGGGTTTGGTGTTAGGCATCAGTAGTTGGAAACGACTGATGACGTGGTATTACCCTTTCAGATGTTGAAACAACTGAAGTCTTGGTTTTAGGCATCAGCAGTTATAAAACTACTGAGAGCCATGGTTTTGACTTAGATGTTTGAAAACAACTGAAGACTTGGTTTTAGTCATCAGTAGTTGAAAACTACTGAAGACATTGGTTTTGTCATCAGTTGTTGTAAACAGCTGATGACTTGGTTTTAGTCATCAGTAGTTGTGAAACTACTGAAGACATGGTTTTGTCATCAGTTGTTTAGGATGAAACAGCAGTTGTAGAAACAACTGAAGAGAAAGTTCTCATCAGTAGTTTTCGTCGATTCCTAGCCTTCAGCTGTTTCATACTGTCCTCAACACTACTCATCAGCCTTTTAGCTGTTTTCAGTTGTTTCATAGGACATCAGTACTTATTGTTGTTACTGACATCACTAGTTATAACTACATCAGAGTAGTTGTAACTTTATTAGTTGTTTTAACAGAATCAGTACTATATGTGATATGGTACTAATGATCATCAATACTTATATACTAAGATCATCAGTAGTTATCACTTATTCTAGATGCAGAATACAAGCCTTAAATACTAGGTTTTGGAAAGTTGAACTATCCAAAGGCTTAGTAAAAAGTCTGCAAGCTCATCAGCGCATAGGCACAAACTTAGGATCAATCGGACCTTTTTCAAAACAATCCCTAATAAAATGATGTTGATCTATATGTATGATCCTAGAGTGCTGGACTGGATTTTGACAATGCACAGAGTGAAGCACTATCCATTAATAATGGAGTCTTAGTCTCTGTAATGCCATAATCCAAAGTTGGTTCTGAAGCCAGAGTACCATGAGAAGTAAACTGCAGCTGCAATGTACTCTGCTTCAGCAGTGGATGTAGCAACCGATGTTTGTTTCTTACTCTGCCAGAAATATAAAAACAATTGCCTAGGAATTGACATCCACAGAAGTTGACTTTCTAGTAACTTGCACCCTGCATAGTCACTATCTGAAAAAGCAACTAATTTGCAAGAGTGTCCAGGGGAATACCATAAAACCTAGAGATGTGTACCTTGCAAATATCTAAAGATCCTCTTGACTGCAATCAAATGAGGACTCTTTAGGAGCAGCCTGAAATCTAGCACAGACACAAGTAGCAAACATGATATCTGGTCTAGAGCTATTAAGTACATCAAGGACCCAATCATACATCTGTAAAGTGTTTCATCAACAGCTGTACCTTTTGATCACATCTAGTGGTGTGGTGTGCACATGGGAGTAGAACAGGGCTTACAATTTTGTAAATCAAACTTATTCAAAAGATCTTTTGTATATTTTGACTGATGAATAAACGTTCCATCAGCCTTTTGTTTGATTTGCAAACCTAGAAGAACTGTAATTCTCCCATTGCACTCATTTCAAACCTCTTTCATTAATTGGTAAATCATCACACAACTGGGGATCAGAGAATGCAAAAAATATATCATCAACATAAATTTGAACAAGTAGCTTATGCTGAGCCACCTTCTTAATAAACAAAGTTATCTATGGAGCCTCTAGTGAAATTATTCTTGAGAAGAAAAGTGGAAAGTGTCTCATACCAGGCTCTAGGAGCTTGTTTCAACATAAAGAGCCTTATCAAGTCTATAAACCCATTCAGGATGTTTATTGTCCTCAAAACCTGGTGGTTGACACACAAAATTCTTCTTTATTTTGCCATATAAAAATGCACTTTTGACATCTATTTGAAAAAACTTGAGATGGTGGAATGCAACATATGCTAAGAACAATCTAATTGCCTCTAGTCTGGCTACAGGGGCAAAGGTTCATCATAATCAATACCTTCTTCTTGTGAGAACCCCTGTACAACCAATCTAGCCTTGTTCTTAACAATAAGCCCATTTTCATCAGTTTTATTCCTAAACACCCATTTAGTGCCTATTACCCACTTACCTGGGGGTAGAGGAACCAGTTCCACACTTGCTGTTTCTTGAACTGAAGTAGCTCAAGCTGCATGGCTTCAACCATCCATTGTCTCTTAAAGCAATATGATAGTTCTTTGGCTCTAGCTGACTGATGAAGAGAGCATAGAAGCAGAAGTTAGACAATTGACTTGTTGAAACTCCAGCATTGATATCACCAATGATTTGAGACATTGGGTGATTCTTCAGCTCTTGAAAAACAATGATATCTGTGCAAGTGTTTGTAGAACCTTCAGCAACAGTAGATGTTAATGCAGATCTTGAAACCAAGAATTTGATGGTAACTCAAAAGATGTAGAGGAATCAGAAATCTCATCAGCATTGGTTGTGGATGGAACTGCTGAAGTACAGGAACATCAAGTTAGCAGACTCAGGCAGTTGGTCTAAACTTGAATAGGTGAGTATTGATATTATCATCATCATCATCAATACCACTAGGTGGAAGACATGCTGCAGAAGATGATTTATCCACATGGTCTGCAACAACTGGAGGTTGATAAGGAACATATTGCAGTATGTCTGAATCAACAACTCCACAGGGTTTTGTGGAATCTTGTCCATTGGAGATTCATTAAACTTCACATGCAAAGTCTTTTCAACTATCTTTGTTCTGCAGTTGAAGACTCTGTATGCTTTGCAAGTAGATGAATACCAACAAAATACCCTGCATCCACCTTAGGATCAAATTTTGGAGTTGATCCTTGTGTTGAGAATAAAAACAGGGACACCCAAATGCTTTGAAAAATGAAATTAGAGGAGCCAAGTGATGTAGAACTTCATATGGAGTCTTCATCAACCTCTGATTTACTAAGGCTCGATCTACACATAGCAAGCTGTGTTAACAGCTTCAGCCCAAAAGGTCAGTGGCAAACCAGAGTCAGCCAACATAGACCTTGCAGCTTCAATTAGGGTCCTGTTATTTCTCTCCACTACTCATTTTGTTCGGGAGTCCTTGGGATGCTAAACTGCCTTTTGATTCCCTTTGAAAGATAAAATTCATCAAGTGTATGGTTTTTGAATTCAGTTCCATTGTCACTCCTTATACACTTGACTGAAAGGGAATACTGCTTCTCACATACAACACAAAGTTGATAATCTTCTGAGCAACCTCATCCTTTGAAACAGAAAGAAAGTACATACAAATCTAGAGTAATCATCCACAATACCAGACAGTATTTCTTATTTGCCACGCTCATCACTCTCACAGGACCAAATAGATCCATATGCAGTAATTGCAAGCAGGCAGTGGACTTAGGCTCTTCAATAGGAGGGAATGAGACTTTGTGCTATTTTCCTTTTAAACTAGCAGTGCAGGTTTCATCACAGTGGAACTCCTTTATTGGTAAGCCTCTCACTAAACTATTGTGGATCAGCTGATTCATGTTTTTGAAATTAACATGACCCAGCCTTCTATGCCACAGTTTAGATTCCTGAGGAGAGGCTTTGGAAAATAGGCAAGGATGGCCTCTGATATTTATTTTCTTGGAGAGATCTAAGGAATACACTCTTCCTGTCCTGTTGGCCCTCAGGAGAGTGTGATCATCCAATACCTTATCAATCAAATTCAGAACTTTGGATGATAGAATCCTGCAGTTCTGACTGGTGAAAAGAGCAACATGGCCTTTATCACAATTTGACTGACACTCAAGAGATTGTACTTGAGATTTTCCACATGTAACATCATCAAACTTTATTTCTCCATTGGAGACAAAGCCTTTTCCAATGATGTAACCCTTAGCATCATTGCCAAAAGAAACAAACCCTTCTTTCCTGAGAGTAGTCATGAAGAAGAGAGTTGTTCCTGTCATATAATAGATCCCCCACTGTCTACATACCAGATGCTACTTGGCATGTTGAAGAACCCTACAATCATAAACAATTAGTTAGTTTTTGAGACCCAAACCTTTTTGGTTTTGGGTCTATTCACATCAACAGATGGTAAACTAATAGACTTGCTATGAATAACAGCCTGAGGGGATGGAGATGTGTGAAGAAGAGATTCCTTTGGCATGGAATTTCTTCTCTGTGGTTTCAACACAGGAGCATCTAATTGGTTGACTCTCCCCAATAGATGTTGAACCATCATTACAAGTTGTGTCTGATTTTGTGATAAAGCCTTTAGCTCATCAGACACATTAGTGATTGAGTTTGATGAGTTCCGTGTTGTACCATGTCTCTTTGAGCAACCTCAGCTGTTGCCTGTTTAACCCCTTTCTTTTTGGATTTCTTTTTGGATTTTGGGGTTAGAGATTTGATGTTGCTGGTACAAATTTGATTTCAAACTCAGTTTTCATTTTATCTATTTTCTTTTTAATGTTTTCATTATGTTTGAGTTTGGAGCCCTTTTATACCAGCAATCATCAGTAAGATGATTGAATAAGACACATATTCACATGGCTTTTTCTTCATCTTAAGTTGATCATCTGCTGAAGAAGATGAAACTACTAAAGACTTGTTCTTCAGCAGTTTGCTATCAGTACTAGCAGTTTTCTTGCTTTAGTACCTGCTTTTTGATATCTTCTTCAGTAGTTTTCCAACCCTTTCTACTTGCAGTTTTCTTTCCTTTAGTACATGTAGTAGTTGGCTGTTCTCTAGGTGTTATGACATCTTTTTAGTACTTTCAGTACTTTGTGAAATATCACCTGGAGTGATCAACTTTGTGATCATGTGAGTGTCAGCATTTGAACCATCAACATCAGCTGATAGTTTCTGAGAGGAATTAATACTGACTTCTACTTCTATGGTGCTGTATCAGATAGTAGATCACATGATGAAAAGGATTGGTTATTGCTTTCACCATCAGATTCTACTTCTGCTCTGGAGTAAAGTCTGTAGGAGGAGCAGGTGATTATAACCAGTGCCAAACTTCACATTGGAGCAGATTGCTTACTAAGAAGCATTTCAAAACCCTTGCAAGAATTTACCCATCGATCACACTCTACCTGGGTAGTTGCAGGTGTTTCTTTGAGGTCTCTGTACTTCTCTAGAAGTATCTCTTCCCTAGCCTTATCATCAGTGATTTGGCATTTAAGTTTGTAAATCTCATCATTCTTATCATTAATCACAGACTCAAATTCAGCTTGCTTTTGGAAATTGTTTGTTCTAGCTCAATGTTCTTGTTAATTAAAGCTACATTTGCTTCTCTAATAGATGCAAATGCGGCAATGCATGTTTCAGAACATAGTTTGGCTTTTGCCTCAGAGGATCCTGTCATACCTGTGGTGTAGAGGCATTAGAGGATGAAGTATCAGCAGACTCCAAAGCCATAAGAGCTAGATTTCCAAAGGACTGTCACCACCATGTTGACCAGCACCAGAACAACATTGTTCATGACCAGATAAATCATCTGGTAAACTGCTCCAGTCAACAACTCGTGGGGTGAAAAAGCTGTGTTGTTGAAGTTGAGTTTGTTGATGAGATTGGGAAGGTTGAGCTCAGGTAATGCATGTGGTTGTTGTGCAATTGGAGCATGAACCGGATTTGGTGAGGCAAGTAATAGCAGGGTGTAAGATATGACATTGGACCCTGGGGGACAAAGTAGCAGGAGATACAAGATGTGATTGATGACCAGAACCAGCAGGATGTTGCCCTGTTTTGTAGACTAGTGCTAGGAAAAGTCACAAAGGGTGCAGAAGAGTTAGATCCAGTTGATCTACATTCTCTTTCAAAGTGTCCAAGCCTTTGGCATTTGTGACACCTCAACTTACTCTTGTCAAAACCAACTTTGGTTTTGCCAGAGAGTCCAGGAAATTTCCTGCCAGTTCTCTTGTAGAACTTCTGAGATCTGATATTAACTAAGGCCATTTGGCTTAGAATATCCATCTCTTCTAAATCATCATCAACAATTCCCTTCAGATCATCCATGATGAAGCATAGATTGTCACCATTACTGCCAGAATGACTATCAATACCAACAAATGCATGATCAGAACTGTTTGAAGAGAAATCAATATGCTTATCATAATTGCTTTCAGATGCAGCGTATTCTGAAGCATGACCAACCAAGGCAGTGTTTCCTGGTACAAAGTCATCAGTGAGCTTTCCTGATGATGACAGTTTCCTTTTCTGCTCTATCTTCTTTCGAATGTAAGCAGTTTCCCATGAAGTTGGGTAAGAGATAGGCTATCCAGATTTGCACTAGCGTAGGACAATAATGTATGTGTCCCATCTCTCAGGTAGTGATCTGATGAATCTGTTATTCATCTGGCTGTTGGTGTATTCCTGTTTCACCATTTTCAGCTCAGAAATCAAACAGGAAAAACACTCAAACTGTTGAGTCAGTGTCTCACCCTTTCTATGAGAGAATGTCTTATATTGTGGGCGAGGATTTCTCTGTTGTTTGCTAAGACCTCATCATTCCACCGAATTGTTCCTTAAGTGCATTCCAGAGGTCATGAGCAGTTAATGATGCATAAGCCCTGAATAGATTTCATTCAACATTGCCATGGCCAGAATTCCATGGGCTTTAGCATCAATCTCAAACAGTTTCGATCTTCATCTGAGTATTGTTCCTTCTTCTTTGGAACCATTTGATTGGTTTCCGGATTGTTCACCATAAGCTTATGTGGTCCATGTACCATAGATGTCCAACAACCTGAACTGTTAACAGACAGGTGATGAAGCATCCTTCGTTGCCATATGTTATACTTAGTCCTAACCAGCATCGGAGGCTTGGTTGAGGAACCGGTATTATGAGGGTCATTAGAAGGAGTAGTCATCTCAGATTCAACCAAATTCAATAAGCTATAATAGATTTAGAACAAAACACAACAAACCAAATTGAACCTAGAGAGATCTCAAAATGAATAAACGAAAGCGGCAGAAAATCAATAATCTATAACCAGTTCTTGCAAATAAGAAATTCAATCAAACATAGATATCAAATAGCAGTTTCAATGATCAACTGTTAGATCGATCAATGATTAACCAGCTCTGATACCATTTGTCAGGATCAGCGATCTACGTTTGATTGATTAGAGAGTATAGCAGCGGAAATCAAACAATGAATTAGCTAATTCACAAGAACACAAAAGATATTCAAGGTAAGAACAAACGATTATAGACAGAAAGAATTCTGCAAATATATTTTATTCAATATTCGCTTTCGTGGTAACAGAATGTCACACATACAATTAGGTCAACACCTCTTATATAGGAGATGTGACGTATGCTGATGTCACTTGATAGTGACATCTAACAGAATTTATTCAAACTACTGATAGTTAACACAACTACTGAAGATGTCAAACAACTGACATCTTCTTACAAAAATGCTAAGTGTTAACTATCACTACAACTACTGAAAAGAAACTACTGAAACTACAACGACTGAAGAACATGCTCTTCAGTCGTTTTACAAATACTGAAACGAAAAAGAAAACTACTGAAATGAAACCATCACAATAACTGAAGAATGCTTCTTCAGCTATTGTAAAAACTTGTAAGCTTCAGTACTTGTACTTGAACTTCAGCTGTTGTCATCAGCTAATGTCTTCAGTCTTTGTACTTCAGCTGTTGATCTTCAGTACTTGTTCTTCAGCTGTTGATTTCTTCAGACTTTGGTCTTCAGCTGTTGAAGTCTTCAGTACTTTAGTCTTCAGCTGTTGAAGTCTTCAGTACTTTAGTCTTCAGCTGTGATCTTCAGTCTTGGTCTTCAGCTTTGAAGTGTTCAGTACTTTAGTTCTTCAGCTGTTTAAATCTTCAGACTTTGTCAAACAGCTGATCAAGTCTTCAGCAGTTGTTATGATGTCTGTGGGACTTAGAGGTTTTTCTGATCAGGCTCATTGGTTCTTTTGGTCCAACAGTATCCTTAGATCCAAAGGATACGGAGAAGAGAAACAAGCTCTAATAGGATCCATATCCTCAAGGATATCGAACCAAAACTCATAACATCCTTAAGGATAAAGCATCCTCTTTCGCATGGAAGCATGATGATATGACAGGTATATCCAAAGATATCTGTACTCATAAATTAAATGTAAACTCTAATTGCAGGTCTGTACATCAAAAAAGAGAAGTTTGCTCCTGAAAGGAAATAATCATCTAAGAAGTAGTAGATAACCTAATGAAAGCAGGAATGATCAGAGAAGTTAAATTCCCAAGATGGCTTGCAAATGTGGTGGTGGTATGAAAGAAGAATGGGAAATGGAGAGTTTGTGTTGATTACACAAATCTGAACAAAGCGTGCCCCAAAGATCCTTTTCCATTGCCACACATTGACTCCATGGTGGATGCAACAGCAGGGTATGAAATCCTTACCTTCATGGATGCATCAGCTGGTTTCCAACAAATACAAATAGAACCATCTAACCAGGAGGATATTGCATTCATCACCCTTTTAGGTATATATTGCTATGCTTTTAGACTAAAAAATGCAGGTGCCACATATCAAAGGCTGGTGAATATGATGTCAAAGAGAAACTAGGGGACACCATGGAGGTATACATCGATGATATGGTGGTCAAATCAAAGAAAGAACAATATCCTCAACACTTGAAGGAAGCATTTGACATCCTTGATGAATTCAATATGAAGTTAAACCTATCCTAATGCCACTTTGGGGTCAAATCAGGAAAATTCCTAGGATACATGGTGATGAAGAGATGAATCGAGGCAAGTCCGGAGCAAATAAAGGCTATCATGGACCTAAGGTCACCCGCAAATACTAAGGATATCTAGAGACTGACACGAAGGATAGCAGCCTTAAATAGGTTTATGTCTAGGCCTCAGATAAATGCTAGAATTTCTATGACACTCTTAGGAAAAACCAGAAATTCGAATGGACGGAGAGCATGAGAAAGCCTTGAAGCATCTAAAGGAATACTTATCCTCAGCACCATTGCTGATGAAGCCTGAGGATGGAGAGCCCATATCCTTATACATAACCGTTTCAGGAAACGTAGTAAGTACAGTCTTGGTAAAGGACCATGAAGGCCAACAACATCCTATTTATAATGTAAGTAAAAGTCTACTAGATGCAGAAACCAGGTATTCTTATTTAGAAAAACTCATACTTGCATTGGTTATGGCATCGATCAAATTAAGGCATTATTTTGAAACTCATACTATCCATCTCTTGACTAACTATCCAATTAAGTTTGTTTTGAGAAAACCAAAAATGTTAGGAAGGATGGCCAAGTGGGCTGTAAAGATAAGTGCCTATGACATAGTATACGAACCAAGAACAGCTATCAAGTCCCAAGCACTTGCAGAATTTGTGACTGATTTCACTGAGGAAATAGTCAAAGATGCTGACTTCAAAGTCCAACAATTAAACACAGAAGAAGGATACTGGATCCTTTACACTGATGGAGCTGCAAATGTCCGGGGGATAGGGTTAGGCATCCTATTGAAGTCGCATAGGGGGACATATACCCCAATCAATTACATGTGAATTTTAGGCCACTAACAATGAAGCAGAATACAAAGAACTTATAGTAGGAATGCATCTTGCTAAGGATATAAGGGTCAGGTATCTTCAAGTATATGTTGATTCTTTATTAATAACTAATCACTTTAACGGATCTTATGCCGTGAAAGGTGAAAGATTGCTACAATATCTTGAGATAGTCAAAAAATTATCAAAAGAGTTTGTAGACTGTAATAAAATGCAGGTACCTAGGGAAGAAAATGTAGAAGCAGATGCTTTAGAAAATCTAGCCTCATCCTTAAGGATACCAGAAGGAACAAAGATTCCAATTATCCATATCCTTAAACTAGCAATCTCTTCAGAAGGATTCAAGATCAATGCATTATCTGAGAAAAAAAATCAAGGATACTGGATCCTCAACATAATCAAGAATCATGGATCCTTCTAATCAAGAAAACACATCTCAAGGAAGAGATCCCACCAGACCAAAATCCTAAAGTATTTAAGATGAAGGTGTCCAGATACACCCTGATAAACAATGTATTATAAAAAGTCTCTGTAGGTCCTTATCTAAGATGCTTGGAAGAGCCTAAAATCCAAGAAGTACTAAAAAGACATACATGAAGGAGGTTGTGGAAATCACACTGGGGCATGGCACTCTTCTCGAAGTATAAGACATGATATTTTGGCCTACTATGAGAAGGATGTGATATCCTACTCTCAGATTGTGATGCATGTCAGAGACACGCCAACATCCTTCACCAACCAGCAGAACCACTAACATCCTATCACCTCTTCATGGCTTTTATGAAGTGGGAGATGGATATAGTTAGAAAACTACGAGTTGCTCTAGGAGGGAAAGTATTCATGTTGCCATGACTGGTTACTTTTCAAAATCGATCGAAGCTGAGGCTGTTGGACCAAAAGAACCAATGAGCCAAGATCAGAAAACCTCTAAGTCCCAATGGTATCACAACAATGCTGAAAGCCTCATCAGCAGTTTGACAAGTGCTGAAGACTTCAATAGCTGAAGATCAAGTGCTGAAGACTTCAACAGCTGAAGAACTAAAGTGCTGAAGTACAACAGCTGAAGAACACAAGTGCTGAAGTTGAAAGACCTAAAGTACTGAAGTACAACAGCTGAAGAGTTTACAAGTGCTGAAGATCAACAACTGATGTACAAAGTCTGAAGACAAAGACTGAAGACATCAGCTGATGATATCTACTGAAGTCATCAGTTGATGAAACACCTGAAGGTCAAAGTCTGAAGATCAAGTACTGAAGCCTCAGTAGTTTGTCACAACTGCTGAAGAGTACTTCTTCAGTAGTTGTGATATCAGTAGTTTTATATTTTTAGTTTCAGTAGTTTTGTTTCAGTAGTTTTGTAAAACGACTGAAGAGCTTGTTCTTCAGTCGTTGTAGTTTCAGTAGTTTTATATTTTGTACTTAACACTTTGATATGTTCTCAGTAGTTGTGAACATTTCAGTAGTTTGTTAAGAATTAGTTATTTTTGTATTAGATCTGCCAGTTGTCACTTTCCGTGATAACAGCAGTGATTGTTGCACTCTATATAAGGAGTGACAACCTATTGTAATAGAAGGAATGATGGGAATGATATGAATGATTTGATTAGAAATATTCTACATCTATAAACATTCCTTGAAACAGAATTATATTCTCTCACTATAACCGTATGTGCTCTTAATGCATACAAGTATCGAATACTTGCTACAATTTGTCTAATTCCTGTTTGTATTCCGCTGCTTTAAACTTTAATACATCAAACTTGCGATCGCTGATCCTGTCAAATGGTATCAGAGCTGGTTAATCATTGATCGATCTAATAACTGATCATTGAAACTGCTATTCAAGATCTAAGTTTGATTGAATTAGCTTTTGTTTTTGCAAGAAACGGTTATAGAGATTGAATTTTCTGTATTTCTGGTCATTCATCCTGAGATCTTTTCTTGGTTTTCATTGAGTTTGTTGTGGTCTGTGTAAAACTTTTAAAAGCTTGAACTAAATTGTTTTTGAACTGAAAATGACTACTCCCTCCAATGATCCTCACAATACTGGTTCCTCAACCAAGCCACCAATGCTGGTTAGGAATGAGTATAACATTTGGCAAAGACGAATGCTCCATCACCTGTCTGTTAACAGCGCAGGTTGTTGGACATCAGTGGTCCATGGTCCACACAAGCCTATGGTGAATAACCGGAAACCAATCAAATGGTTCCGAAGAGGAGGGAGCAATACTCAGATGAGGATAAGAAGTTGCTGAAATTGATGCAAAAGCCCATGGAATTCTGGCCATGGCACTGCCAAATGAAATCTATTCTGGGCTAATGCATCATGAAACTGCCCATGACCTCTGGAATGCCTTGAAAGAATAATTTGGAGGAACAGATGAGGTCTTGGCAAATAATAGAGAAATTCTTGCCCAACAATATGAGACATTCTCTCATAGAAAGGGTGAGACACTGACTCAACAATATGAGCGGTTCTCTTGTTTGATCTCTGAACTAAAAATGGTCAAACTTGAGTACACAAATATTCAGATGAATAACAGATTTCTCAGATCACTGCCTGAGAGATGGGACACATATACTATTGTCCTACGCTCCAGTGCAAGTTGGACAAACTATCTCTCACCCAACTCCATGGGAAACTGCTCACGTTTGAGAGAGAGATAGAACAGAAGAGAAAGCTGTCTTCATCTGGAAAGCTCACTGAAGACTTTGTACCAGGCAACACTGCCTTGGTGGGTCATGAGTCAGAATATGCTTCATCTGAATGCCAGTATGATGAGCATATTAATTTCTCTTCAAGCACTTCTGATTCTGCATTTGTAAGTGTTGATGGTCAGTTTACTGGGTGTAATAATGACAATTTATGCTTCATTATGGATGATCTCAAGGGGATTGCTGATGATGACTTAGAAGAGATGGATATTTTGAGCCAAATGGCCCTGATAAATATCAGATCTCAGAAGTTCTATAAAAGAACTGGAAGAAAATTCCCAGGACTCTCTGGCAAAACCAAAGTTGGTTTTGACAAGAGCAAGTTGAGGTGTCTCAAATGCCAAAGGCTTGGACACTTTGCAAGAGAGTGTAGATCAACTGGATCTAACTCCACTGCACCCTTTGTGACTTTTCCTGGCAATAGTCAACAACAGAGGGCAACATCCTGTTACTTCTAGTCATCATCCTCAACAACAATCTCCGGCATATTTTGTTCCTCAGGGTCAAATGCCATATCCGTACCCTTGTTATTACATGCCAGTCAAATCAAGTTCAAGTTCCTATGGCACCACAACTCATGCACTACCAGAACCTCAGCAATCCCAATCTCATCAACAAAGTCAACCTCAACAACACAGCTTCTTCACCCCAGGAGTTGTTGACTGGAGCAGTTACCAGATGACATGTCTGGTCATGACCAACTGTTCTCAGGTGCTGGTCAACATGGTGGTGACAGTCCTTTGGGAATCTAGCTCTTATGGCTTTGGAGTCTGTGATACTTCAGTTTCTAATGCCTCTACACCTAAGGTATCACAGGTATCCTCTGAGGCAAAAGCCAAATTATGTTCTGAACCATGCATAGCAGCATTTGCTTCCATTAGAGAAGCAAATGTAGCTCTAATTAATAAGAACATTGAGCTAGAACAAATAATTCCAAAAACAAAGCTGAGTTTGAGTCTGTGCTTAAAGATAAAAATGATGAGATTTATAAACTGAATTGCCAAATAATTGATGATAAGGCTAGAGAAGAGGTACTTCTAGAGAAGTACAAAGATCTCAAAGAAACCCTTGCAGTTACCCAGGTAGAGTGTGATAGATGGGTACAATCATGCAAAGGTTTTGAAATGCGTCTTAGTAAGCAATCTGCTTCAAATGTGAAGTTTGGAATTGGTTACAATCACAATGCTCCACCTACAGATTTTACTCCAAGAGCAGAAGTAGAATCTAAGGGTGAGAGTGAAACCAATCCATCACATCATGTGATCTACCTTCTGATACAGCACAATCAGAAGTAGCAGTCAGCATCAAGCCCTCTTTGAACCATCAGCTGATGTTGATGGTTCAAATGCTGACACTCACATGATCAATGAGTTGATCAACTCAGGAGTTAATTCTGAAGGTCCTGAAAGGACTAGAGAGCAGGATTTAACCCTGAAGTTCAAACTTCAACTGCTGTCAGTACTGAAGAGAAGAAAACTGCCAGTAGAAAGAGTTTGAAGCCTACTAAAGAGGCAGTTAGAAAGCAAACAATGCTTCCAAAGCATTGAAGAACAAGTCCCAGTTGCTTCACCCTCTTTAGTTGATGATCAACCTAAGATGAAGAAGAAACCATGTGAAGTATGTGGTTTGTTCAATCATCTTACAGATGATTGTTGGTACAAAAGAGGTTCCAAACTCAAACAAAAAGAAGAAATTAAAGAGAAAATGGTAAAAATGAAAACTGAGTTTGAGACCACATTTGTATCAGCAACATCAAATCCTGTAACCTTAAGTCCTCAAAGAAATCCAAAAAGGAAGGGGTTAAACAGGTGACAGCTGAGAGTGCTCAGAAGAAGAAGGTGCAACATAGGAACTTATCAACTCCACTGGCAATGTGTCTGATGAGCTGAAAGCTCTATCACAAAATCAGACACAGTGGTTATGATGGTTCAACATCTGTTGGGTAGTTAACCAACTAGATGCTCCTATGTTGAAACCACAGAAAAGGAGGTCCAAGCCAAAGGACTCCTCTTCTACACCATCTTCTTCCTCTCAGGCTGTTGTTTCAGATAAACCTATTAGTTTACCATCTATTGATGAGACCAGGCCAAAACCAAAAAGGTTTGGGTCTCTAAAACTAACTGATTGTTTATTTTTGCAGGGTTCTTCAACATGCCAAAGTAGCATCTGGTATGTAGACAGTGGGGGATCTATGCACATGACTGGGAACAACTCTCTTCTTCATGACTACTCTCAAGGAAAGAAGGGATTTGTTTATTTTGGCAATGATGCTAGGGGTTACATCATTGGTAAGGGCTTTGTCTCCAATGGAGAAATCAAATTTGATGATGTCAATCATGTGGAAAATCTCAAGTACAATCTCTTGAGTGTCAGTCAAATGTGTGATAAAAGCCATGTTGCTCTTTTCACCAGTCAAAACTGTAGGATTCTGTCATACAAAGTTTTGCACTTGATTGACAAGGTGTTGGATGATCACACTCTCCTAAAAGCCAACAGGACAGGAAGAGTGTATGCCTTAGATCTTTCCAAGAAAAATAGATCCCAAAGGCAATCGTTGCCATTTTCCAAAGCCTCTTCTCAAGAATCTAAACTGGCACAGAAGGCTTGGTCATGTTAATCTCAAAAACATGAATCAGCTTACCACAATAGTTTAGTCAGAGGCTTACCAATAAAGGAGTTCCACTGTGATGAAACCTGCACTGCTTGTTTAAAAGGAAAACAGCACAAAGTCTCATTCCCTCCTATTGAAGTGCCTAAGTCCACTGCCTGCTTGCAATTACTGCATATGGATCTATTTGGTCTTGTGAGAGTAATGAGCATGGCAAAGAAGAAATACTGTCTGGTAATGTGGATGATTACTCCAGATTTGTATGGACTTTCTTTCTACATTCAAAGGATGAGGCTGCTCAGAAGATTATTCACTTTGTGCTGTATATTGAGAAGCAGTATTCCCTTCCAGTCAAGTGTATTAGGAGTGATAATGGAACTGAGTTCAGAAATCATACACTTGATGACTTCTATCTTTCAAAGGGAATCAAAAGGCAGTTTAGCATTCCAAGGACTCCAGAACAAAATGGAGTAGTGGAGAGAAAGAACAGGACCCTCATTGAAGCTGCAAGGTCCATGCTGGCTGACTCAGGTTGCCACTGACCTTTTGGGCTGAAGCTATCAACACAGCTTGTTATGTGCAAAATAGAGTTTAGTAAATCAGAGGTTGAAGAAGACTCGATATGAAGTTCTCCATCATTTGGCTCCTCTGATTTCATTTTTCAAAGCATTGGGTGTCCCTGTTTTATTCTCAACACAAAGGATCAACTCCATAAATTTGATCCTAAGGTGGATGCAGGGTACTTTGTTGGTTATTCATCTACTTGCAAGGCATACAGAGTCTTCAACTGCAGAACAAAGATGGTTGAAGAAACTCTACATGTTAAGTTCAATGAATCTCCAAGGACAAGATTCCACAAAGCCCTGTGGAGTTATTTGATTTGGACATACTGCAATATGTTCCTTATCAAACTCCTGCTGTTGCTCCTGTCAACAGTTCACCACCTGGTGGTACTGCTGCTGATGATGATGATTGCAGTACTCACCTCTTCAGGTTCAGTGATCAGCTGCTGATTCAGCTAGACCTGATGTTCCTGTAGCTCCAGTAGCACCATCCACAACAAATGCTGATGAGATTTCTTCGAATTCAACTTCCTTTGAATTACCATCCACTGATTGGTTTCAAGGAAATGATTCACCATCACCATTTGTTACTGCTGAGCCTGCTTCAAACACTTGCGCAGATCTCATTGTGTATCAAGATCTAAAGAATCACCTTATGTCTCAAATCATTGGTGATATCACCGCTGGTGTACAAGAAGTCAATTGTCAAATTTCTGCTTCTATGCTCTCTTCATCAGTCAGCAAGAGCCAAAGAATTATCACATTGCTTTAAAGGACAATGGATGGGTTGATGCCATGCAGCTTGAGCTTCTTCAGTTCAAGAAACAGCAAGTGTGGGAACTGGTTCTCTACCTCCAGGTAAGTGTGCAATAGGCACTAAATGGGTGTTTAGGAACAAAACTGATGAAAATGGGCTTATTGTTAAGAACAAGGCCAGACTGGTTGTTCAGGGGTTTGCACAAGAAGAAGGTATTGATTATGATGAAACCTTTGCCCTGTAGCCAGACTGGAAGCAATTGATTGTTTTTAGCTTATGCTGCTTATCAAAACCTTAAAGTTTTTCAAATGGATGTCAAAAGTGCATTTTTGTATGGAAAAATTAAAGAAGAGGTTTATGTATGTCAACCTCCGGCTTTGAGGACAATAAAATCCTAATGGGTGTATAAGCTTGATAAGGCTCTTTATGGGTTAAAACAAGCTCCTAGAGCCTGGTATGAGACATTATCAAACTTTCTTCTGGAAAATAATTTCACTAGAGGCTCCATAGATAAGACTTTATTCATTAAGAAAGCTGGGCAGCATAATCTACTTGTTCAAATTATGTAGATGATATCATTTTTGCATCTTTGATCCAAAGTTGTGTGATGCCTTTACAAAGTTGATGCAACAGAAGTTTGAAATGAGGGCCATGGGAGAATTACAGTTCTTTCTGGGGTTGCAAATCAAACAAAAGGCTGATGGAATTTTCATTCATCATCAAATACACAAAAGATCTTTTGCAAAAGTTTGATTTACAAAACTGTAAGCCCTGTTCTACCCCCATGTGCAGCACCACACAACTGGATACAGATCAGAGGTAAAGTGGTTGATGAAACACTTTACAGATGTATGATTGGGTCCTTGATGTATTTAACAGCTTCTAGACCGATATTATGTTTGCTACATGTGTTTGTGCTAGATTTCAGGCTGCACCTAAAGAGTCTCATCTGATTGCAGTCAAGAGGATCTTTAGATATCTGCAAGGCACTCCATCTCTAGGTTTATGGTATTCTACTGGACATTCTGGTAAATTAGTTGCTTTTTCTGACAGTGACTATGCAGGGTGTAAGTGACCAGGAAATCACTTCTGGTGGATGTCAATTCTAGGCAACTGCTTGATTCTTGGCAGAGCAAGAAACAGACCTCAGTTGCTACATCAATGCTGAAGCAGAGTACATTGCTGCTGCAAGTTGTACATCTCAGGTACTCTGGCTTCAAAACCAACTTTTGGACTATGGCATTACAGAGACTAAGACTCCATTGTTAATGGATAGTGCTTCAGCTCTTGCATTGTCAAAAATCCAGTCCAGCACTCTAGGACCAAACATATAGAGATCAGACATCATTTTATAAGGGATTATTTGAAAAAGGTCTGATTGATCCTAAGTTGTGCCTAGTGCTGATGAGCTTGCAGACATTTTACTAAGCCTTTGGATAGTTCAACTTTCCAAAACCTGGTGTTAAGGCTTGGTATGCTGCAGCTAGAATAAGTGACAACTACTGATGATCTTAGTAATAAGTACTGATGATCATTAGTACCATGTCACATATAAGTACTGATGAGTCCTTTTCCCTTCAGTAGTTTATAACTACTGATGGCTAAATGCCTCATAAGTACTGAAGTACTTTACTGTTCCAAACTACTGATGTAGTTAAAATACTGATGTAGTTACAACTACTGAATCAGTATAAACAGATAAGTACTGATGTCCTATGAAACTACTGAAATCAGCCAAAAAGGCTATGAATGTGTTGAGGACAGTATGAAACAGCTGAAAAGCTAAGAATTGACGAAAACAGCTGATGAGAAATCTCTCTTCAGTCGTTTGTACTACTGCTGTTCATTCTAAACAACTGAAGCAAAACCATGTCTTCAGTAGTTTTATAACTACTGATGACTAATACCAAGTCTTCAGTTGTTTACAACAGCTAATGACAAAACCACTGTCTTCAGTAGTTTCATAACTACTGATGACAAACACCAAGTCCTCAGTTGTTTCAATCATCTGAAGTCAAAACCACGGTCTTCAGTAGTTTTCTAACTTCTGATGCCTAACACCACGACTTCAGCTGTTTCAACGTCTGAAAGGATAATACCATGTCAACGGTCGTTTAAAACTACTGATGACTAACACCACATCCTTCAGTCATCCTTCCGTACCCTATATATCCCGACCTAAGCTCTCAATGCTTCATCTTCTTCAAACTTAACGTTCCTCTCCAAAACTTCCCTCTTCTCAATGGCGTCCATGCAAATTAAACCCGACACACTGTGTTGCCTACCTCACTAAATCGCCTATGGACTAAGTTCGATACTGCTATCGATCTTATGGTTCAATCCCAATACAAACGGCATTTCTTCTGAATCCCATTTATGCCGAATCCTTCAACAATTTTGGACGTTGAACGTACTATTACATGGGGAGAACACACACCATCTCTCCAGTCGGTCGTCAACAACAAAGAAGTAGTCATCACTCCTGCAATAATCCGCCAAATTCTTCATCTGAATGATGCTAGTTCTCCTGCTGGATATCCGAAGGGCACCATAGATCTATCCTTTGCTCAACATGGATATCAAGGCGATCTCAGTGCTCCACTATCATGAAGAAACACTTTAATGACGCTGAGCGCCTAATTTTCACATGGTGAATGTATGTTTGGCCCCTAAGACGTCGTCTTGGGATCAAATGTCGACAAAATGGCAGCAGGTAATGTATTGTATTCTTGAGCAACAACCACTAAACTTTCAGAAATAATATGTTCGGAGCTCAAGGATATGGCTCAAAAACTAACTGCCAACCGTGGATACTATATCCACGGTTCATAATGGCCATCATTACAACCAGCTTAATGCTGAGGGACTTGTTGGCTTGGGAGTCCCTTTACGGCTGTTCTGCCGGAAGTATACTCCCGGCACAACTCTGACCAGACACTCAAAATGGCTGCCAAGCTGCGAAAAACCACGCAGCTGGAACCCACAGCCACCACCTCCAAATCAAAAGTCCCCACCAAACCCACCAAAAAGAAACCCAAAACGGCTACTCAGGGAATTGAGTCCCCTGAGGATGCCCCTGCAACACAAACGCAGGATATATCCACTAGTCCAAACCCCCTAGTCGATACAATGACTCTTCCAGCCATAGCGCTCAGGCTTCCTCTCAACAGGAGCCTGCTGCAACCACACAAGGGGTACCTACATCTCTGGGATCTTCCTCACTTGAGGGATTGCCATTGAAGAGCACCAATCCCCAGGTGCACATGCTTCTATCCCTTCACCCCAAACAACCGCCCCTCACAGCCCAACTTTAATAGTTGCACAAGTGCTGACTCAACTGCACTCCTCACCCCTCCCCAGAAACCACTTACTACTGGGAAAACCTCTACAATTGAGGGGGAGGAACACAGTGCACTTGAGAACCCACAGCACAGGGGTTAACACTTCTATCTCCTGGTGTAGACAAGGAGCTTAGAATATCTAGTGAGGCTGCACCTCCTCTGACTCAGCATATGATCAGAATGAGGCTGGTAACATTGCTAAGACCTCACTAGAGGCAACAGCTGATGATGGACACTGTCCGAGGCTGGAAGTCCCAGTACCAAGCACAAGGGGCACATGCTACAACTGGTCTATACCCAGTGCATGTAAATCCTGCTCTAAGCAGGAGGTCAGATGATTCAGCTTCGGCTGATGATGACCTGGGCTTTTTCTACGATGTTCTTGCCCAGAACACAATCCTTGAAGAGAAAGTCAGTAGGCTGCAAAACCTACTTGACCAACTCTCACAAGAGGAGAAAGACCATCTGCTCTACCAACCCACAGATGGCACCTTCACTTGAAGGTTCCCCAAACACTGAGCCACTCCAAAATCAACCACCTGCCTTTGCTTCAGGCCCTACTTCTCAGGAACAGAACCCTCCTGAGCAATAGGTGCTGTACTTCTAAATTCCCTCCCTCTCATCACACCCATAATCACTGATATTGTGACTAAAGCCATTGATGAGAGGCTTTCCTCAACTTTACAACCCTTGATTCATGCTGCTGTACAAAAGACTCTTTCTGCGGTACAAACCCCCTCTCCAATGCATCCAAAAGGGGGAGAGTACTGCAGTGAAAGAAAAGAAGAGGAAGAAGAGGAGAAGAAGGAAGAGAAGCAAGCCCAAGAGGAGGAGAAAGAAAAGCAACCTCTGCTCACTTACAGCGAAGAGAAGAGAAGTGCTGATGATCACACTGCTGAAGACAAATCCTTGGAGGAGCTGGTAAAAGAAGTGACACTACACACAAACGATCCATGGATAAAATAATTGAACAACTCTTCAGGCAGGGGTTTGACATAACCACACTGGATAGTGAGATCAGAAGGTTAGAAGTGCAAGAGATCAAACCCGATGGGAGGGTATGATGCTCTTGAAAAAGAGAGATTGGAAATAATGATCCGCTTCATTGCAAATACTTAGGAAGATCGTTAGTGGAGATTGCGCCATGGACCAGGGATAGCATTCTGGCTATAGCCACCAGAATCTGTCTGTCTGAGAAATTCAACAAAGGATTATTATGGAAGCCCTTGATGAGGCTGGGGCTGGTAAAAGGTTAGATGGCTAAACTCACAAAGGTGAAACTAACTACAAAGATGCTGGATCAACCTTCCATTCCACCCACTCAAACAGATCCTATCCCTCAAATCTCCCAACCAATCTCTAAGCCAAAATCCAAACATCCTCATCTTCAAAACCAATTCCTTCACCAACCCAACCATCATCCAGTGATGCACCCAGAAGGAGGAGAAGGGTGCTGAGGATGGAAGAAGAAGAAGAGGAGGAGGATGATGAAGATGATAGTCTGCCACTCTCTGCTGTTCTAAAGCTACCAAAACCCCGAAGTCAACCCATGATCACACCTGACTCTCAAAGGGAAATGGTCAGAGTCAAGATAGAAGAAGAAGAACAGCAGAAACAGCACGATGAGCACTGTTGAAGATGGTTGACAAGGAATTCCTCAGTCATCATCTATTCAAGCCATGAAAGGGCATGCTCAAAGGCTGTACACTCTCAGGCATACTTTTCAGTATCAAAAGGAGAGAGTGAGAGTATGGCCAGACCCCAGGGTGAGTTCTAGAATCCATAAAAGAACTATTCCTCACAGATACAATGGCCAGGTACGAAAAACAATAGATTCTACCATCATGTTGGCCGTTGTAGTCTCACCTTAGGAATCATTGATGAATTCAAGAAAGCTCACCAAGCAAGAAGACCCTCAAGCTTTACTAGAAAACAAGATGATTAAGAAGGGGTTGTTATATAAAAAGCTTGAAGACATCCAGAAGAATGAGCTCCAGTACTCCTTGAAGGCAACCATCCTGATGAATTTGTATATAGGGAGGTAACTACGGTGGAGCTGAAAAATGGCAGGACCATGAAGTACTTATCAGAGTACTATGGTCCAGAGTTCTTCTTCGAAGGAGGAGTAGAAGAACTCTCTCAGGAGGAACAAGTTGTTCTCCTTGAGGCCTATGTTCGAGAGTCATACAGACTCATTATAGGGAAGTAAATCTCATGAATGGGATAACAACTCTGTGTCCAGTTCCCCAAAACAGAGTTCCCATTCATACCATGCCAAACAAATATCTGAGATTTCTTCCCAGGCCGGAGCTTACATGGGTCATCTTCTCTACTGATCAAGAAGGAAAAAGACCAACATTTTGCCAAAAATAAATGGGATAATAAAAATTTAGAGGTTTTGGTTGCATTGGTTCAGGGGGGTTTGTTGGACCAAAAGAACCAATAAGCCAAGATCAGAAAACCTCTAAGTCCCACATGGTATCACAACAACTGCTGAAAGCCTCATCAGCAGTTTGACAAGTGCTGAAGACTTCAAACTGAAGATCAAGTGCTGAAGACTTCAACAGCTGAAGAACTAAAGTGCTGAAGTACAACAGCTGAAGAACACAAGTGCTGAAGCTGAAAGACTAAAGTACTGAAGTACAACAACTGAAGAGTTTACAAGTGCTGAAGATCAACAACTGATGTACAAAGTCTGAAGACAAAGACTGAAGACATCAGCTGATGATATCTACTGAAGTCATCAGCTGATGAAACACCTGAAGGTCAAAGTCTGAAGATCAAGTACTGAAGCCTCAGTAGTTTGTCAAATGCTGAAGAGTACTTCTCAGTAGTTGTTGATATCAGTAGTTTTATATTTCTAGTTTCAGTAGTTTTATGTTTCAGTAGTTTTGTAAAACGACTGAAGAGCTTGTTCTTCAGTCGTTGTAGTTTCAGTAGTTTTATATTTTGTACTTAACACTCTGATATGTTCTCAGTAGTTGTGAAATTTCAGTATTTTGTTAAGAATTAGTTATTTTTGTATTAGATCTGCCGGTTGTCACTTTCCGTGATAACAGCAGTGATTGTTGCACTCTATATAAGGAGTGACAAACTATTGTAATAGAAGGAATGATGGGAATGATATGAATGATTTGATTAGAAATATTCTACATCTATAAACATTCCTTGAAACAGAAATATATATTCTCTCACTATAACCGTATGTGCTCTTAATGCATACAAGTATCGAATACTTGCTACAATTTGTCTATTTCCTGTTTGTATTCCGCTGCTTTAAACTTTAATACATCAAACTTGCGATCGCTGATCCTGTCAGAGGCATTCGTTCAAGTTCATGAAAAAGAAGTAATATCCTTTATAAAGATGAATATCCTTACTAGATTTGGCATTCCAGCGGAGATAATTTTGATAATGGATCTCAGTTCATAGGAAAGAGGAACACAAACTTTTATGCCAGTTGGGGAATCAAAATGATCACTTCCACCCTAGTACATCCTTAAGCCAATGGACAAGCGGAGTCTAGCAATAAGATTATTATAAATAATCTTAAGAAAAGACTTGGGGACAAGAATGGATATTGGGCAGAAGAACTACCTTTCGTCTTATGGGCAGATAGAACTACCACAAAGAATGCAACAGGGCAAACCCCATTTTCATTAGTCTTTGGATCTGAAGTAGTAATTCCTACAGAAGTAGTTATTCCTACAGCAAGAGTTAGCATGAAGGATCCTGAGCTAAATAAAAAATCCTTGATGCAAGACCTCGACACAATGGACGTAATCCGAGACATAGCCAAGATAAGGATGGCAGCTTATCAACAAAAGATAGCAGCTTCTTATAACAAAAGTATAAGAATACGAAGATTCCAAATAGGAGATATGGTTCTAAGAAAAGAATTCCAGAATACAACCAAGGCATCCGATGGAAAGCTAGCACCGAAATGGTAGGGCCCCTATTTAATCGATGCGGAGGCAGGAAAGGGAGCCTACAGACTAAGTACCATGGAGGGTGAATTTCTACCTAGAGCATGGAATGCGATACACCTCAAGAAATACTTCACGTAAGGATGCGGTATCCTTGAAACATGTTATATCCTGAATTTCACAAGGATAATGGTATGTGTCTACATTATGATTATCTTTATTGTCTTAGTCTATTTTACTGTAAATTGTTTGGAATGGGTATTTTAAATACCAACTTCTTGCCAAGATTAGTTATAGCAGATTCAATGACAAAGGAAGATGCATGCATAAAAGTGGCCTAGTCGCCAGTCATTTCGGCCCTGCGCAGCAAGAGATTGATCATCTCTTCTACATTTTTAAGGTGTCCAACGCACCTTCTAAGGTTTGAAAGTTTTCACTTTCCTAAGTTTTTGGGTAATGAACTCAGTTCGAGCACATACCCCTGCTTCGAGCGAATGTTACTGTTGGAGCATATATAGTCATATATAGTGTGCCCGTCGCTTGTCGAATAGTCTAGGCTTAATGTTATACACCTGATATGTTGTAAACACATGAAACTGGGTCATTCACAGGAGCATATGCGAATGAGACTCAGCCGTACGACTGAGCCATGCTAATGGACCAGTCGTGCGACTGAGAGGTGCGATTGGGGCATTCCTAAGACTGAACCATAAGAATGGTCCAGTCTTACGATTGAACCATACGCATGGTCCAGTCATAAGATTGAACCATACGCATGGTCCAGTCGTACGATTGAACCATAAGCATGGTCCAGTCATACGATTGAACCATACGCATGGTCTAATCGCATGAATGGGCCCAGTCGCATCGAATATGGGCCGAGGCCTATATATACCAGTTTCAATGTGTAGAGAGATAAGGATCTGAGAGGGAGTCTGCCCGAGAGCCTAGGGCTGCCGGATGAGAGGGGAGATCATGCTCGATCTTCCCCTTGCTAAGAATCTTGATTCTTATGTTGTAACGAGCTTGTAATCGTTAGGTTTTATCAATGAAACCAATCTTTGATAGTTTGTGTTATTGATTTGTCTCTTGGTTTGCTGTTATTTATCCTTCCGTTAAGAACATGCTCGGATGTTTACCGAACCAACCGACTTCACAGTTACCTAAACCCATACGCTGGGGTGAAGCAGCCAGTCCATGAATAATGGCTAACCACTCCTTCATTCTTGGCCAAGTGGTAAGGGTCTGAAGGTTTCTAACTCTTCAGGTTAGCAATTGGTTTGGTAGCACGTGCCATCTTAGGGTTTTATCGCCAGTATCCTTAAAAAGCGTTATCGCCAGTATCCTTAAAAGGCTTATCGCCAGTATCCTTGAAAGGCTTTATTGCCAGTATCCTTAAAAGGCTTTATCGCCAGTATCCTTAAAGGGCTTTTTCGCCAGTATCCTTGAAAGGCTTTATCACCAGTATCCTTAAAAGGCTTTATTCCTAGTATCCTTAAAAAGGCTTTATCGCCAGTATCCTTAAAGGGCTTTAACGCTAGTATCCTTAAAGGCTATGAGACCAGAATGGGTTAGTCTCGGTACAAGAATCCTTCAGTAACATCGGCATGAAGACCTAGGCTTTATAATAGGTTGGCTAAGGCTTTTGGCATCTTTTGGCTAAGGGCTTTAGTTCCATACTGACTAAGGCATGAGTGGCTGGAAACATATATTTGAAGACACATCTACGTATCAAGGTTAAGCTATCAAACTAAGATTTTCTATTCTATCTTTATTACTTAAAGATATCATTTCCTAAAGTTGGCTATGGATATTTATCCTCTAAAGATTCTTAAAATTTATAAGTTTTTAATCAATTGCAATTTGCAAAATCAAACAATCTCATAACACATGGCAACTAGTGGAAACATTATCTTTTTACTAACGACTTAACCATGCAGAAATACCAGTTATGAATCCGGGCTTCATCCAACATAAGTGGATTCGTCCACCTAGATTCCCAAAATGAGTTAAACACGATTTGGGCTTCGTCTTGAAACTCAGGATCCCTCCACCTAAACCGTTAATTGTCTGCCCACAAAGGGAACTTAAAGTGCAAGAAAAGTAAAATTGTTCAAAAAAGCCTAAAGGCTACAACCAACCAATTACATGTAAGACTAAAAAATGGGCTCAGGCCTTGTCAACATTACCTTCATTGTCCATGGAAACCTCCTTCTCCTTGCCGGCTTCATGACCACCCTCCTTGGCATCTTTGCCCTTGCTTGGCTTGCCCTTCGACCCTCCAGCTGCTTTAGTCGCATCCTCCAACTCTCCACCGAGATTAATAACCATTTGCTCGCATTTGGCTATGTCCCAAATCTTCACGTCGTAGCCAGCCTCTTGAGGCTCCTTCGCCATCCTTAGCCGTCTAAAAAGATGGTCACGACTGCATCCTTCTTGATACCAAGGATGACACCATCCTTTTCAGCTCTCAAACCTTGCAAAGTAGCCATAGCCTCACCAACATCCTTCCTAGCCTTCTATAGCTTAGCCTTGTCAGCATCCTTCCTAGCATTAGCCATCTTCCTATAGTCAGCAAAGAACTGCTTAAGCTAGCTCTTTGACTAGGTCATCTTGGGATTGTTGGAAGTGCTCAATGCCCTACAAAACCAAAAATTAAAAATTTACATAAGGATACAGTCTCTAGAGGAAAGAAGTTTTCATCTATGGATATAGAACCCTTAGAAGGATACAGGATCCTTACGCCTAAGCCATAGAACCCTTAAAAGGCCATCAACCTGGATAAGGAGTTTTCAGGTCTAGAAAGTCTCCAAATCAGTAAAGATGGAGCTCTCGGTTGACTTCCTTTTTCTAGCTAGGCTCTTGACACGCTGAGTAGGAGCATCAAGTTTGGGAACAACAGGAATGGCAGCTTCTTTCTTTATAGGCTTGGTCAGAGGCATACTATCAATTTCTTCGAGAAAAGAGTGAGTGGTTGGATGGCGAACTGCGCATATAACAAAGAAGGAAGCTATTTAAAATGATTTCTTACATTTTAATAATTATGTTTCCTCACTTGACATTTTTGACTGGGAGCTTTGGCTTTCACTGACTGTTGACTCTGTGGTTCTTGCCTTGAAAGTCCTTGATAGCTTGTCTAAAGTAAGCAGATAATCAACCCTGGAACCACTATCAGACAAAGGAGGAGCAAGCTTTTCAAAGATCAGAGCTGCAAAAAAGACAAACAAGATGTTAATGGTCAAATAAATCACTCAAAAAGAAAAAAGTTACCCTACATTTGGTAACCCATCATGAAGGAAGATCACTTCCTCCCAAGATCGAAGACCTCAGCACAAAGAAGTATTCACTCTTCCAATGCTCGGTGGTTTGGGAGGAGAACCACTTTTGATCGGTGTAAGGCCCCGTTCCCGGGACGCTCACAGCTGGTTCATTGCATATAAATCATATATTTACATTTAACTTTCATAAAACATCACAACAGAACATCAAATAACTTTTCATTTCATTAAAATGCTTTTGCAAGTTAATACAATCATTCATTATACATTTTCATTTGTTCGCATTAAATGCAAAAATATTAACAAAAGAATGCCATCCAAAATGCCAAGTAGCCGACCCGTGCCATCCTCAGCAATGCTCACCTGCCAAAAGGAAAATGCATAAAAGGTCAGTGTTGTTGAGTGAGTTCTAGTTTTAATAAAACATACTTTGCTTTCATTATAACCGTTCTTTACTTTTTCATGTGATCACACATCATACGTACACATAGTTAATATCATTATTATCTTTATCATTCATTCATTCATTAACTTCCATTCATTCATGCTTTCTTACTTTCATTCATACGTTTATCATTACTTCTTTTCATTCCATTAAAAGCCATGAACTTTACCCCACCGTCATGCATAAAGCGGGTACCGGGCCAGGGTCTATCATAGACCCCCTATCATGGCACACAACAGCCTGGCCATAGTACCTAAGGGTAAATTAAGGCCTACCATTGTCATGTGCTATACCCACCATCATGCATAAAGCAGATACTGGGCCGAGGTCTATCATAGACCTCCCGTCATGGCATACAGTAGCCTGGCCATAGTATCGAGGGTAAATGATAAAGGTTCTATACAAATGGTCAATCACAAAGAAAGACCCTGGTGTGCATCCTTCTGGGGTAGCTAACCCACACACCATTGGACTAACACCCTTCATTGGGTGTGTTCCGACATACAATGCTTGCAAGACTTACATTACTTTCCATCGTTCATTAATGCATGCATTCATTCATCATGTTCCTCTTTTCATTATCTTCCACTTTACGTTACAAAATACTTTGATTTCATTTATTAACATTCAACGTAAAGCCAAGGGAAAATAATCATACAATGAAAGGAACATCAACATACACAGTCAACATCATCATACCGGGCATCATATATACATAACGTACATCATACATACCGTCATGCATAAGCATCAATCACACATCATTGCATCATCAAATCATATCATGCCCATCACATCATCTATGACCTCAAAAAGTCAACCTACATAGCCCCTGGGAACCTCCCAAGTCAAAGCCTAAATTTCACTTTTTCCCTAAACGTCAGAAAATACTCTAAGTGTTCATCCGCAATTGCCCTTTTTCTTCATCCACATTTGTTTAGTTCATCTGCATTTGTTTAGTTCATCTGCATTTCATCAGTACTCATCCGCATTTCCTCAGTAGTCATCCGCATTTCTCTTAGTGGTTATTTCTCATCCGCATTAACTGTTCATCCGCATTTCTCTAATACTCATCCGCATTGACTTACTTAGTGATCAACGCTCATTCGCATTGACTGTTCATCTGCATTTCTCTAATACTCATCCGCATTGACTTACTTAGTGATTAATGCCCATCCGCATTAACTTACTTAGTGAAAATCCGCATTTCTTTTGAACACTTGGGCAGATTCGAAAACTTAAACATCTGAGCCCTAAACATCAGATTTTAGTTTTCAAACATCATCTATTATGTTCTAAGCTTAAATCTTACCTTCTAAGCCTTAGAAACATAACCAGAACATCACCAAGCATGAACATAGCCCAACATCACATCATAACAACGCATACACATAGTAAATCATATGGGTATGAAACCCAGTTTTATAAAAACATACATTCATGCATTTCCAGCCCCAAAATCAGTTAAAAACCAGTAAAAGAGGGGTTCTAGAACTCACCTTTGCAACTCTGAGTATGGATTCTTCCAAACTCATTTGCAAATTGAGTTCAACTGCCTAGAAACCCACCAAAAACATCCCCGAACACATACAAACATACATAAGCATAAACACGAGGATATGACCAGTCAGAGCATTATGATCACATAAATTCTTACCTTGAATTCGCACTTTCAGCTTGTTCTTCTACAAGACCTGAGAGTTTTAGCTCCTTTTCTTTCTCTCCTACCAAGATCCGAATGAAAAATGTGTGGTGTGACCATTTAGGCGGCCATACCGCCTTTATTCACCAAATTTTAAACTTTTTGTCCTTTTTGTCACTTTTAACCCCTAGACTTGGGTTTTATTTATTTTCCTTCTTTTTCTTCACTTTATTCATTCGTTTAGGTCTTCCAAAAATAACCGAGTGTTATAATTGAAAAGCTTCAAGATCACGATCACTGATGGAGGGGGTTTCAAGCTCGGGATCCTTCAGAAGGTTTTGGTGAATGAAAGAAGAGTTGGTCTTGCTTGAGCTGGAAGAGGGAGACGGTTTTGATCTCTTTACCATTCTTATGGTTAGGGTTTTTGTAGAAAGAACAAAGAAGAAAGAGAGAAGATAAGAACAGTACCTATGAAGTTGAGATATTAAATTAAGACCATCATTTGAGTAGATATAGCGAATGATCGGGGAGATTTGCTCTGTACCTTAAAGACCCGGTCCGTGTCAAATTAGAGATAAAAGCGCCGTTTGAAATTTAAAAATAGAACAAATATCTTTGAAGCCCGCTACTTGCATTCCAGAAGATATTTTTTGGGGACAATTTTTGGGGAAGGATTTTTCAAACGATATCGTATCCTCAAGGATATAGTATCTTCAAGGATGTTGTATCCTGACAACCAATGATACAGGATCCTCAAAATGCAGAGACGTATGACCAGAGATTGATTGAATTAACTTAACATGGGGGAAGTGAGATAACTAAATATTCCGAGGTTTGTGGGAGAGAAACATTAGAAGCCGCATGAACTAAGTCCACCAACGGTCATAATGACCACAATGTCCACGACCAAGTTTATAGGAAGTTAGTTGTAACTACTTAGCTATAAATATTGAGTGCCATCGGTGAACATATGACGCATTACTCAGCTCGCATACTTGACATCCGATTACCACTTTACACTCACATAACACACATTCGATTTACTACTGTAACACTTAGCTTTCACCGATTCGACACTCCAAAAATCGTTGTATCTATTTGTTCAAAAGATCAATAAACTAGTTGGTGATAATTTTTACCAACCGGGGTTTTTTATGCCGGTGGTGCTAACGTCCAAGGGCTTTTTCCCTCGTACCCAAATCCGTTGTTCAAACATTTTATAGTTGTTATTTACTTTTTTTGTTTATTTTTTTAACTATTCACGATCAAGGATATACCGCCTCACATACTAATTCAGGATACAAAACTCTTAGCAGATTTTATCCCGAAACAGGCCTATATGGACGACCCTACAAGCACAAAAAGAACTAGTTAGAATGTGGAACCTAAGCCATGATGGACTTGGGTTTCCCGTTCCTATTCATGACAATAACTTCTTGATATTTTCCTCTAAATTGAGGCTTAGAGGATGAAGTTTTGATTAATTTTTGCTAAGATCTTATTGATTTATCTCACCAACTTCAACTAAAGAGTCAGAAGAGTATTCAAACCTTTGGTCCCTGTTTCTTTGAAGAAATTCGACCTGTTTTTGATTTTCAAACATCATTTGTTATTTATTCATGTGGTTGTTTCATATTGTGGTTTAGAATTCTTTTGACACTCTTCAACTCCTTTGATCACAAAAGTTATCATCAGAACCCTATATTGTTTGTTGTACAATAAACTTCTAAGTTTAGGTTTCACAGTTGAGATATATGAGATGGGCTTGGTTCTCAAGCCTTTTTGTTTTAAGAAACAATCAGATGTGTTGTGATTGTCATATCATAGACTGAACAATATTTGTTAAAATAACAATTTATTGTTGAGTGATTGTTCATGTCACAGATTGAGTAGTATTGGATGAAATAACACTTATTTGTTTTGTGATTTGACATATCTCAAATGTCACAGTACATGTGGTTGTCTCTTGATGCTAATCTTGAAGTTAAGGCCTCAGTGGATTTAACTAATTTTAACTGAGCCTCAGTCTTTTGATTTTGATGAGGAGACAACATCAACCATTTTAGTAGTTTGTTTCACAACACTACTATTTTTGGATCTTTTAGGTTGATTATATTTCCTTTTGCTTTTTTTATCCTCCTTTTCTTGGTGATTTACATGATCTTTATTGAAAATATCAAAACCAACACCTTGTTGTAGTTGATGATTGTACATCTGTTTTGATTTTTGCCTTCTAAATCAAAGGAGTTTTCCCTTTGCTTTCCTATGAAACCTTGTCTGATTTGAATGAATTATTAGGAGATTTGGTCTCAGTATCATATCTGCTTTCAGAAGAGTGTTTAATAGAAGTTTCACTTCTCTTATGTGCTTTGAGAACTTCGGGAATAAACTTCACGAATGGCACAATGCCTTGACTGAGCTACTTGGTTTTTTGACAGTTACCTATTTGTCTTAGCATTTTTTAATTTTGATGGGGTGACCTAATTTGATTTTATATTTATTTGTTTCAATGTAAACGATTGGTTTATTTTGAGGATTTGTTATCTGTAAAACTATTGATTTAGTTTCATTAATCTTAGGATTAGTTTGCTCAAGAGAGTGAGTGAATCAGTCACAACTATGTAATTATCATTATATGGAGGGGGACATGAATTGTATCCTATCCTAGTCATGTCCTTCGGATCCTTGTGAATCAAGCATCTCTTGAGCTTTGCTAAAAATAGTTGAAACTTTTCAAGTTTCACTTTAGTGGTTGATTGCTCTCAGCTTTAGATTGAGTTAACCTTTTAGTTAACTTTTCATTTTCAGCTACAAGAGTATAGTTTTCCCCATACAATTTTTCAACGTCAGCTATCAAAGAATTGATTTTAATTTGAAAGATTTCATTTCACGTTTAAGTATCTCAATTTTTAATTTTTTCTTTGATTTTAGCAAACAGCTTGTGATTACGCTCATGATATCCCTGTAATTCAAAATGCATTTATTACTGCAAAACATAGGAGTTAGATCATCATTTATGTGAGCCATAAGCGCATAATTTTGAAATTAAGGCTTTACTTCCTCAACATACAGGATCCAATCACATACTCCATCTTGTCTGATGACAAGTGCATTTGAAGTAGTTTGGTTGTTTCCATGAGCTTGATTGTCAGTTGAGGCTAACTTTGATGAGATTGTTGATGTTGATTTTGATGAATTGGATGATGCTGACTTTGATGATGAAACTATTATGGATTATTTTGTTGAAAGCTTGAACTGGGTTGTAATGTCGAGTGACCATAAGAATTTCTTTGAAAGTTGTTGTTTCTTCTTGGTGCATTACATTCCCTTGAGGATTTTCTAGTCATACAACACTTGAAACACTTAACCTTGGACTTGTCATATCCAAGTTTAGTATTTTCATTCAAACTCAACTTCCTTCCCTTTCTGAAGAACGTTTTAGCCCTTATGGCTATCATGGTCATTTGCCACTACGGATCCATTTCTTCTACATCGTCAAGATTCATTTCTTCTAAGTCTTCTTGGATCGGATGAGCTAAAGTGAGTCTTCCTCCCATGTAAGTTTCCAAACTAGCAATAAAGGCATTATAGTTAGCCTTTTGCTCTTCAGTCTTTGGTCAGTAGGCATGCTTGAGGGAGTTGCAGTTGATTGAGATGATGTTGATGTTGAAGTTGATGGCTTGACTTGTGATGGAGTAGCTATGAATCTAGTTGATCTTTCTTGATCTCTAGAGGAGAGGAAGTCATCTTCTTGAATAATGAATGCATTTTTCACAAAATGAGTTTTTGATGGAAATTTGTATGCCTCAATGACTTGTGGTCCACCAAGGTTCCTACTCCATTCATCAAGCTCAAGAGCATCAATCTTTAAAATCATTATGTCCAGACTGGTGCTCTCCAAATCAAGTGTGTTTTTTGCATGGATACATTATGATTCCAACTTGTAAGTAACCCCCATAATTTCCATATCATTAACCAATGCACAATCCAATGTAGTTGCTTGATATTGACTTCCCTTTGGAGTGATGGAAGGTTTCATACTATTTCACAAGCTTTTCTTTATTGATCTCGGCTACTTCACTACTTCCTTCACACATAATCTATAGTGCATCCCACATAGCTTTTGCTTTTCCATATTTTTCTAGCATTTATGTACATTCACTTTTAAGGCTTGTGTAAGAATGGAGTATGCTATGAGGTCAATCTTGATTTTCTTATACTCATCATCATCAAGATTTATGTTTGGATCTTCAATAGGAATTCTTGTTGTCCTGTATTATAAAGCTTGATTAGCAGTGAGTGACACAGGGATGTAAGTTCCTTTGCATATTGAACTCCAATAATCTAGATCTAAACTGTAATATAATTCATAAACCTGATTTTCCATTGCTTAAACTCAGATTTATGTTTAAGCATAGAAGGTTTAGAAGCGTGCCAAGTTCAGATAACTTAAATGAATCCATTTTAATAAGTTAGTTTTAGAAGGTTTGAATATGGACTAGATTGATTTTAAGTCCAAACAGTCCAAAGTTCAAATATCAAAATATATTCAATGAATAGTAGCACGCTGGTTTTTTGTGAATAGCTCGAGAATACTACTCAGATGATACTGTTGATTTTAGGTCAGAAGGTTTGATGATGATGATGTGTTTGTCCTATATTTCCATATAATCTATTGTTTCAAAGATGAATTGTGGTTCTGGTATGGTCAAACAATGAAAATAGTCACTGTATCAGTGAGATTTCAGTACCAATACATATTAGAAGTTGAAGAGCTTGCTAATAGTAACTCAATCACTAGATCAATCAAGTTTCAGTTCAGATCTGAGCAGGTCTGAAGAAGAACCGAGAGCGAAAGCTATGATAGCAATTGACTGGGTGGTGTGAATGATATTCTCTGTTGATGTAAATCAATAATGATCGAATATGATGATTAAGTTGGTCATTTATGTAACTAAAAAACACAAAACATAGATCATTGAATGATAATAATACTCCAAAATGCTTTTTTATTAATGATGGTTAAAAGTTTACAATGAATGCTAGGGTTAGCAAGATACAGTAACTTGACACCAATGAAACAGAGTGTTGATTGAAGATTCTAATATTTTGATTGTCTAATATTAATAATAAATCATAAAGTAGGGTTTTCAATCCTATTTATAGGTTGAAAAAAGGCCTTTACAAAATGACTAAACTACCCATGTACTATACATTAGGAAACTAGTCTAAGTACTAAAGCCTAATCAACATTTCTTCTGTTTATCCACATTAACTAATATGGATGACCTGTTCTTCATTAGTATTTCTTTTTGTTCTTCAGCATTGGTGTTTGGTAATCAGCATTAAAAGATATGAATGAACAAACACTTATACGCATTTGTTGCTGAACATCCATATCAATTAATGCGGATGTGAAATACTTGGCAACATTTCTTTCTGTCTATCTGCATTTGTATATGCGAATGAACAAACACTTTTTAGCATTTGTTCATGGTCATCTGCATAGACAAATGCGGATTGCCAACACTTGTCTTATTCTCAAAAAGTCTTCACCCACATATCTTCTTGGACTTGTGGGAGAAAACCAACAGATAAACCATCAACCACCTCTTGAATTAGCATGTATGATCCTTTCAGGGTCTAACAAAGAATATCAATCAAAGATCCAAAATAAGATTGGATTCCTTAAGTATGAGTCACCCAACAGGAAAGCAGATTCTCCCTGCAAGCAATATCATCACAAGTCTTACTCAAAATAGGATAGATCGCATGTAAATGCAGTGGAAGAGGATGAAGATGATGAAGAGTATCCTAGAATATCTCATTATTGCTTTTCTGTTGATGCAATTGTACTATCATTTGACATACAAAATCTAGCAGAAAAAGCAACCTTAACATGATGGAAAGATGAGTCTAAATGGTGTGCCTACCATGAGGACTTTGTTCCCATAATCATTGAATGTATAACTTTGTGGAAAGAAATAAGCTATCTCCTAAGCAACGACCACCTCAAAAAATTATTGGGAAAGAAGAAAGCCAAAGCTCAGAATCCCCAAGTCCTAAGAAGAGTTGCATCTCCTCCCCATGATGCCAAAGTCATAAGCTTCATATCCAGAGGATCCGATATCTGTAACACGTCATACTCAACAGCAAAGAGCAATGCAAGAGAAACAAAATCAAAAAATAAGGAATGACTCGCTAGAAGTACTAGTTTTACAAGAAGTATGGTGGCCATGTTCGAGGATGATAACTTCACAAGCACATAAGATCCCAACCATGATGGTCTGGTAATCACTCTTTATATAGCTAAATGTTTTGTACGCAGGATCCTAGTAGATAGAGGAAGCTTCGTCAATATCATCCAGCTAGAAACCTTGAAGAAAATGAACATCGCAGAAAAGGAGATCATCCTCGGATCCTTGGTACTGGTCGGATTTTGCAGATAAATGAAGAATACAGTGCAAGACATAAAATTGCCCGTTTACATAGAAGGAATCAACACCCTCCAAAAGTTCTATGTGATCGATACCCTATCGTGCTACAACGTGGTCCTTGGAAGACCATGGATCCATGACATGAAGGCGGTACCTTTAACGTACCACCAGTGTGTAAAGCTACAATATCCTAGGGCACCATAAAAATTAAAAGTGATCAAAAGAAGCGAAGGATTGTTGCACTTCTTCCATGAAAGCATCATCCAAACCAAGGTTGGTGTAGCAACTAAAGAAGGAAGGATACATGATCCTCGAAGCCAATGAACAGGAAATCAAGGAAATATTCCTGGTCCATGCTGATCCTGAAAAGGTGTATCTAGGATCAGGTATCCATGAAGACATTGAAAAGATCTCGAGTGCATTCTTAATAAAAAAGATGTCAACCTTTGCCTGGAAACATGATGATATCACAAGTATTTCTAACGAAATTATTACACATAAATTAAATGTTGATCAAAGTTCCAACCAGTCCATCAAAAGGGAAGAAAGTTCATGCCAAAAAGGATTGCAATAATACAAGATGAAGCTAACAAGCTGTTGAAAGCAGGGATGATCCGAGAAGTCAAGTTCCTGAGATGGCTTGCCAACGTGGTGGTTGTTCAGAAGAAAAATAGGAAATGGAGGGTGTGTGTGCACTAAACAGACCACAACAAAGCCTACCCAAAGGATCCTTTTCCCATACCACACATAGACTCCATGGTGGATGCGACTACAAGACATGAAATCTTTACATTCATGGATGTATCATAAGGATTTCAGCAGGTACAAATCAAACCTTATGACTAGAAGGATACCACATCATGACTCCCTCAGGTATATATTGTTATATTGCAATGCCTTCAGGTCAAAAAACACAGGTGCTACCTTTGAAGGGCAAGTCAATATGATATACAAAGAAAAGCTGGGGGACACGATGAAAGTATATATCAATGATATGTTGGTCAAGTCAAAAAAGGTGGAGGATCATCTCAAAGTAGCATTCGACATCCTAGACAATAGTAGCTCGTTGGTCAAGTCAATAGTAGCCCTCAACAAGTTTATCTCAAGGTCCTCGCATAAATGCAAAGACTTCTACCACATTCTCAGGAAGAATGGAAGAGCTGAATGGACGGAGAAGCATGAGAAAGCCTTGGAGAGCCTAAAGAATATCTATCCTCAGCTCCGTTCTTATGAAACTTGAGGATGGAGAACCCTTATCCTTGTACCTAGTGTATCCGAGAATGCGGTAAGTGTTGTTTTGGTAAAAGATCACAAAAGTCAGCAATATATTGTCTACTATGTAAGTAAAAGCTTGTTAGATGTGGAAACCAGGTACCCTCATCAAGAAAAACTTATCATTGCATTAATTATGGCTTCACTAAATTACAACATTATTTTGAAACCCATAAAATACATGTTAAAACTAACTATCCTATTAAGTCTGTTATGAGAGAGCCAAAAATGTCAAGAAGGATGGTGAAATGGGTGGTAAAGCTAAGTGCTTATGACATAGTATACGAGCCAAGGACAACTATTAAGTCTCAAGCCCTAGCAGACTTTGTGGCTGATTTCAGCGATGATATGATCAAGGATGCTCACATGGAAGTTCAGCAACTCAACAAAGATCAAGGATATTGGATTCTATTCACGATGGGGGATCCAACATTAGGGGTCAGGATTAGGTATCATGCAGAAATCGCCATAGGGGGACAATATACATGGATAGTCCCCGGGGTTTGCGCGTATTGCAACTTTAGTCTCTACTTTCAATAAATTACAGATGAGGGCCTAAACTATGTAAGAAGTGCACGTTGATGGTCCCTAACACTAACAAAGGTAAAGTGTCTCTGTTAGTTTTTTTAAAAGACCAAAATACCACTTATTTTTTTTATCATCTTCTCCACATTCAACACCCACCATCACCGCCACTACCGTCAACCCACTGTCGTTGCCACTTTTACTCTCAACTTAATACCATCGTCACCGCCTCTAACCTCAAACCACCACCACCCCACCGCCAGCACCCTCAACCAACCACCAATGTCGGCGCTTACACCCTCCGTACCATCATCGCTGCAATACATACAACCACCACCAACCACCAATCACCTCTTCATCGCCTCACGCATCCGTACCATCATCGTTGTTACCCATTGATCACGTAGACCACTGTTCACCTTCTTCACCATCACATCCAATGTAAAAATTAGCCAACCATCTGCAACAACCACCATCGGAGAATGTTGAAGGTCAACAGGAACTTCCCGCTCTAGCTTCAGCTCCGCCGAATGAAACTTTTGATCACCATGAACTGTTGGAACCATCGTCACCTTTGACCCTTCTCTCAACAGCATCGCCACTGACAAAATCCAAATAACAGCCAGAAAACACAAGCCCTATTCATGAACCACCATTCTAAAAGAACCGATATCACCATCACCACCACCAATTAGAAATGAAGATCCCATCGAAAGCTCTGATATCGTATAAACCCTAACCCCATGTCTGATCATAAATTACCTATTCATATCATCGATTAGTTCATCATCTTCTTTATCATCGATCAGTCCATCGTCTATGTAGTAGCAGATCTAATTCGAATATGCTCCATTGCCACAGATCTATTTCGTAACTACCACTACCGGAAGTAGTGTGGCTGGAAAAGATGGCAGCTATCGGAAGCAGGTTTTTCTGTTCGTCAAGTGTGTCAATTAGGGTGGGTGGCGATGGGTTTTGAATAACAATGAAGATGAATAAGACAACTAGGGGTGTTTTGGTAATTTCCTAAGGACTTAATAGAGAAACTTAACCCTGTTAGTGTTAGGGACTACCAATGTGCACTATTGACATAGTTCAGGCCCTCATCTGTAATTTATTGAAAGTAGGGACTAAAATTGCAATACGCACATACCATAAGGACTCTTCATGTAATTTACTCTACAAATAATGAAACCTAATATGAGGCTCTCATCATAGGTTTGCAGTTCGGTATAAACATTAAGGTAAAGTATTTGCAAGTATACGTAGATAAAATGTTACTTGTTAATCATTTTAATGGTTTCTATGCTGCAAAAGACGAGAAACTATCACAATACCTCGCGTTAGCATTAAGGATGCCTGAAGGAACCAAAATCTCTATGTTGCATATACTCAAACTAGTAATAGAAGGAACAAGAGGTGAAGCAAATGAAATTATAGATAGAAGGATGTGGGATCCTCAAGAAGCAGAAGCATCTCGGACTACACCGATCAAGGAGTATCTTCAAGATGGTTTCATCCCACTAAATGAGTATCCCAGAGGATTCAAGATGAAGGTATCTTGATATACAATGTTTAATGGTGTCTTATACAAAAAGTCTCTTGCATGTCCATATTTAAGATGTCTTGAAAAATCAAAGGTTGAAGAGGCCTTACAAGATATTCATGCTAGATTTTGCGGAAACCACACTGGATGTAAAGCACTTTTCTCGAAGACCTTGAGAACAGGTTTTCCAAGCCTACAATAAAGAGGGACGTGATGGATTACTCAAGGATGGGTGATGAATCTCAAAGGCTTGCTAATACTCTTTATCAACCAGCGAAACCACTGTATCTCATCAACATCTTATGGCCCTTCATAAAATGGGGAATGGATATAGTGGGCAAGTTACCGAAAGCTCCAGGTGGAGGAAAGGTGTTCAAGTTAGCCATGACCGGTTATTTTTCTAAGTTGATCGAAGCAGAAGCGTGTGTACAAGTGAAGGAGAAGGATGTGATATCCTTTATAAAAAGGAACATCCTTATAAGATTTGACATCCCTACCGAGATAGTCTACGAAAACGTATCTCAGATTATTAGGGGAAGAACTACAAATTTCTATGAGAGCTAGGGAATCAAGATGATCACTTCCACCCTGGTTCATCCTCAAGCTAACAATCAAGAAAAATCCAGAAAAAAATTCACAATAAATAATTTGAAAAAAGAGCTCGATGACAAGAAGGGAAAATGGACAGAAGGGCCTCCTTTTGTCTCGTGGTCTGAAAGAATGACGTCCAAGAATGCTACAGGTTAGACTCCATTATGTTTGGTGTATGGAGCAGAAGCTATTATTCCTATGGAAGTGGTGATACCTATAACTAGAATCAGAATGATGGATCCTAAAGCCAATGAAGAATCTTTAATCCAAGATTTGGATACCATCAAATAAATCAGGGATATCATGAAGATTAGAATGGCAGCGTATCAATGAAGAATAGCTAATGCATGCAACAAAAATATAAGGATCAGAAGATTCCAAGTCAGAGATATGGTATTGAGAAAGGCTTTCCAAAATACAACGAAGCCATCCGATGGGAAGTTGTCACCAAAATGAGAAGGTCCATATCTTATAGAGTCTGAAGTAAGGGAAGGTGCCTATATGTTGACCATAATGGAAGGTGAATTTACCAAGATCATGGAATGCAATTCACCTCTAGAAGTGTTTTTTGTAAGGATCTAGCATCCTTAAGCGTTTGATATCCTTGTTATATGAGGATTTAGGTATGCTTGTCACCCTAATCTATTTTAATGATATGTTCATTATTATATGTTACTATTGGGATCTGGTATTTGAATGAAACACCACTGATTAACGTGTTAAACCAAACCAAATAGTGCGGAATCCTATTTGATTGGTGATCCAATCAGTGAGAACGCATGTAGAAACAATAACGTATTGAATCTAACATCAAGAATCAATTAGGAATCAATCTATAGCGTTCTATGAACATGGAGTACGAACTTAGAGGCTTCTGGACAACTAGGGTACGTCTGGAGTCGAAGTGGATTGAATGCTTACGTTTTTCCACAAATTAGGTGGTATTTATTGGTTAGGGTTGCTCATTCGGGCGACTGAACCATTAGCATGGTTCACTCGTGCGATTGAGCCATGCGGTTGATCCATTCGCACGACGAAGTGTGCAGTCGTGCGACTAAGTCAACGCATGAAGTTGTTCAGGCGTATGAACTATTTAGGCGCATGGACACTCAGTTGCATGGCCATTCGGATGCATGACCACTGTTGGGGCGCATGGTCCAGTCGGACGCATGAGAACATCACATCACCAAGTTTGAATGTATTCAATATTATAACATTATGCATAACAATTCAAACAATCACAAACCTATATAATCAAGTCAATATGCATTAAACAACTCATTAATGAAATATTAAACATTATAAACACAACCAAACACTTGTATTTCATAAGTACCCAACTATTACATTTACATAATCATAAGACAATACAAAGATATTACATTAAGATCAGAAACTAGGGACACATGTATCAACAAACTCCCCCTTGGACCTAGATTCATCTATTGTCTTACCTTCTTCATAACCTCATCGTACTTCTTGTACTTCTCCTCTCTTGTGACTCCTAGGTGTATCTCAAATGCAAAGCAGAGTCATATCACATTTTGGAATTGGAGGGCTTGTACAATATCTTGCGTGTCATAGAACAGTGGCCACTTGTATAATGTGTATACATCATCAGCAGACAAGTTTGTAAGCCACATTAGGTCAAATACCCTGATAGTATCCATTTCCCCTTCTTTTTTCGGAACTATGACCACCTATCCTGTTCTCCAATCATAGTACCACCATTTAAAATGTGGAGTGAAGTCCTGTGGCATTTCCCTGAGAGGGATTCTTGACATTGTTCTTGGGGCACTCCACTTCAGCACAATCTTAGGCTTTCCAGTTATGGGATCAACTTCAGACCGTTTGATATACCTCGTAGGTTGTTGAGGTTTGAAGTTGACCCACCTGGTATGGTACTATTTCTTCAGGGCAGCCTCAAACCAGCCTGACATCTTCTTCGGGTCAGCATATAGTAACTTCAGTTTATCCAGCTGGTTGAGCTCAAAACTAGGTAGAGACTTTAGATCATGCGGGAATCTAAAGTACTCGATACCCATCTCTCTCTTTACCGCATATACATTAAGATCATCAAAATAAACCCATGCGATAATCTTGCCTGACACTTTTTGATGTTTCTTTACTCTGTAGAGCTTGGTGTATACATTTGGTTTAGGAGCAGAGCGTTGTGCTCAGATCTCCTCAAAACATGCAGCCCATTCAGCATTTTTGATATCAACATCGGCATTTGAGGCTTGGGCTTATTCTTCAACCCTCTCAGTCTCTTGTTCCATCTCATCAAGTATATCAAATGTATCACTGACTAGGGAATCACCCGAATTGAGGACCACATTTCCCTCTTTGTCAGCATACTCTGGATAGTGAGCTGCTGTGACATCCTCGATCTCTATCTCATCGATGTTCTTGAGCTCGTCATCACTTTCAACATGGACTGTTGGAGCATGTTTCACGATCTCATCAGGATTGAGTCGGAACATTTCAGCCAGTTGCTCGTCGGTGAGATCATGAATTATATCTCCTTCTTCAGGAGTGTAATTCACCGATCTCCTGACAATCCCCTGCAGATCAAGAATAATGGTGAGTTGAGTGTTAATCTGTTAGAGGGGAGCAACATCATATTCATCTCCTTGAAAATTTGGATATGCTTGATTTAAAACATGTAACACATCAACCATTAGTCAACAATTAAAGCAGTAAACATCAATAATAACCATAAACATTAATTACATTTATTTGATACAATATTCAAATACACATGATTTAAGTAACATAAATAACTATGCATTACTCTTGTCTTGAATAGCTAGTGTGTCAGTAGGATCAGCAGAAGATGATGGGGCTCCTTGGTCTTGATTTTTCTTTGTGCGCCTCTCTTGACCTTGAGCTGATGTAGATGCACCTGCATCTCCTTCTTCATGATCATCATCACCAACATCATCACCTGCATCAGTGTCATCCCCTTGATCATCACCATCATCATCATCATCATCACTGTCATCGTCATCACCATCATCTCCATCTCCTTCTCGGATCCTTAGAGGCTCATTTTTGGATCTATTCAGTCTCAGCATAAGCTTCTTGTCCGAGGCCTCTAAATCTTGTATTCTCTATACTGAGGATGTATGCATCTCTCTCAGCTCTGTGATCTCTTGGCTCTGAGCCTTAATCCTCTGAATGGATGAGGCATGTGTCTCATGCAGCTCCTCAATCTGTTGGCTCTGAGCCTCTATCCTTCATCCGTCGCCAGCAGCTTCAGCACTAACCGGTTAAGGTTAGCCAACTACTCCTCCAACCCAACAGATGGGTAAGAGGATCCAAAAATAGGTGGGACCTGTGAAGAGGTCCCGACTCCATGGCTGCTGGTGGTAGTAGTGGATGTAGAGAAGATTAGGGGTGGTATAGATATGGATGGCTGTGGATGAGCTGTAATGGTGGTGGATGGGAAGTGGGTAACTGGTGGAGTAGGTGTGGAAGTGGTGTATGGGTGGTAGTGGTGGTGGGTGGAATGGTGGTAGTGGTGTTAGGTGGAGTGGTGGTAGTGGTGGTTGGTGAAGTGGTGGTAGCTGTGGTGGCGGCTGTGGTGGTGATGAAGGTGATTCTGCGCTTCTTCTTTTTCAAGCCGTGGGGCTGAGCCATCCTCTTCTTCCTCGATCCAGTCGAGGAGGATGCTCCCCCTAGAACACGGCCTGGCAGATCAAGAGTATATGTAGGATCAGCAGTAGTCTCTCCTAATCCGCCTGGGCGTTCACCAACCACCCGGAGCCCTCGTTCTGTGGGAATGAATTTACTTCCCACAGTTCGAGTCAGAGGCTCCTTATCTGACTCCTCCTCTTCCTCACCAAGTATGAAACCCTGGTGGAATCTAGCAGTCTCAGCGATATCCCTAGTGGGGGCAGATGCTGGAGATACAATATCAGCAGTGGGGTCACTTGGTCGAGTGGGCAATGTATCTCCTGCATCCCCGCTATCATCGTCATCAGAGTCATGCTCTGGGAGCTGTAGCTGCTCATCGTCGGAGTCTCTGTCTGTGTGACGCCACTTACGTCTGCCTGGCGCCACATAACTCTCATTGGCCAGATGGCCTATCAGTCTCTTCACCTGGGGCTTTACTTGCTTACCCCTGTAGACTCTCATACGACCAGGGTCATATCGTCCATGATCTCTAAAACCATAGCATCGTGGCATTCCTTTGGAAGTGATGGCAGCTTCTCATCGAAAATCAGCTACAAGAATCTGGGGTACATGCAAAAACCCTCCTTACCCTTTGCCTCCAGATTCTCCACATGGTAAGAGAAGATCATGCTCGAGAAGCTGAAGGGGTAGTTCAGCACCAGTGCCACATAAGCATTCTGGATGTGGTCTGAAAGATCATCAAACCCGCCCCTTCTAGAAGCAATGCACTTCAGTATGACATGTGCCAAGTACTTGTACTGGGGACACAGGTTGCTCTTGTTGAGCACACCTGAGTTGATGTCCCCAGCGTACTTAATCCTCAGAAAGCAGCCTCTCACCATCAGCGGGTGTAGCTTGGTTGACTTAGGTTCGAGTCTTGACCAATTCATGAAATTAAATGTTGTGTAAAGGTTCTTTAGACTCGCAATCTCTTAACTAGTAACCTAATAACATTATTTTTAACATTTTACATGATTTTAGTAGGTTATTAGTCCATTGAGTGGTTCGGTTCTTGTTTCAATCGCGAATCACTAATTAGGGCACCATTTCTTCTAATTTCAGTGAGATTTCATCACATTATACCTATAAGACAGCAAACACACTTCAGAATATCAAGAAGGAAGTATAGTCGAGGTCTAAAGAAATTTGGCCAGAGTAACGGTATGAAGTGCTATTTAAGGGCGATTAGGACTGGTGAGAAGAATGCGATCGACTGTGGCCCTTTATATACTGAATCTGAGTTCAATCGGCCGACTGGACTCATTCGCTCAGTTCACTCGGGTGAATGAAACTCAGTCGGGCGATTGACTCAGTCGATCACCTTCTGTCGGCCGAATGAAGCTCAGTCAGTCGACTGACTCAGTCGCACACTCCCAATCGGACGAATGGCTCATTCTGATAAGCTCTTTGGGTGAATGGCTCATACTCATGTCTGTTCAGCTATTTAATGCATGAGTATGGTCCATTAGCCTGATTGGTCCATACTCATGGTCCAGTCGTGCGAATAGGTCATACTCTTGAAATTTTTCTGACTTTATGACCATTTGACTTTTAGACCCTTTTAAACTATTGATTTAACATTTTAAACACTTGATCATCTTAGACATGATCATCGTAACTTAAAACCTTTTGATCACCTCAGACGTGAACCTTTTAAAATATTTTGTCACCTCAGATGTGACCCAACTTTTTTTACTTGAAAGTACATGTGGTCACCTCAGACGTGACCTTTTAGTTGATAAGGTCCCTTATCAACTACCATGACATAGTCCAATACTACACAAAACTGAAATAAACTAACGTTGTACTTACATAAAAGGAATTAACACTGAAAATTACACTAAGACATGTTTTTGTGTTTTGTGAGGGTTAATTCCTAAGATGTAACTCTAAGGAATAATTCTTCTGAGAGGGCAGCTTCAATCTTTTAAACCATACATGGACCAATTCAAGCTGGAATCATACAGGATATTCAAAACATTTAAGACAAGTTAGCTAAAACCTTTGATGCTCTTTCCTTGTTTTTCATCTAGAGTCAATTAGCAAATTTAGGAATCATACTAGTACTATTAGGTCCCCACACTGATTTGAACTTTCAAGAATGGTAGCCATAGTGATTGTCAGTATACTTATCCTCTTAAATCCATACACAAAGTTTCAACACAATTGGGTGATCGTCTTGAGGTTTGTTTATTTCAACAAGCATTTGTGGATCCCACACTTATATGGTAGTCAACATTCCTCAGGAGATTTTTGAGCGGTCTTAGGGTAGAATTCAAGAAGAGACTATTCATAGAATTTTCAAAGAGAAGCCAATCCTCAGGTCAGTGCCATCGCACAGCAGAGAGGCGGCAAACAACAATGAGTTCTAGAATATATAGGTTATGCTTATCCTCAGGTTAGTGCCACCACACAGCAGAGAGGCACATAATCTATCTTCTTGTTTGAGCAATTTTTCGTTTTGTATAGAGGTCAGCGCGTTGAAAATCAGTGTTTATTTTTATCACATCGATTAAATTCTTTTCAAAACAATCACGTATGAAGTGATATTTGATTCCGATGTGTTTGGTCTTAGGATGTTCGACCAGGTTTTTAGTGACTGCAATCGCAGCAGAGTTATCAACAAAGATAGGAGTGGAAGTGAAATGCAAACCGTAATCCCACATTTGCTGTTGAATCCTTATGATTTGGGAATAGCAGCTTGCAGCAACAACGTATTTGGCTTCACAGGTTGACAGAGAAACCGAGGTCTGCTTCTTACACTGCCAGGTTACTAATCTTCTCCCAAAGAACTAACACCCTGCTGATGTAGACTTGTAGTTCATCTTGCAGCCACCGTAATCCGAGTCACTATACGCTGTAAGTTCAAAGTCATCATCATGAGGATACCACAACCCAAATGTGGGTGTGCCCTTCAGATAACGAAATATCCTTTAGACTCCAATTAGATGGTTCACCTTAGGCTTTGCCTGATATCGTGAGCATAAACATGTAGCATACTTGATATCAGGTCTTGAGGCGGTGAGATACATGAGAGATCTAATCATCCCTCGGTACATAGTGGCATCTACCAGATCACCGTTGTCATCGGGTGCTACATCATGGTTTGTAGCTAGTGGAGTGCCAGCTGTGAAAGCATTCTCCATGTCAAACCGACTGAGAATATCTCCTACATACTTGGTCTGATGTAGAAAGATTCTATTTGGTGTCTGATCCACCTGTAACCTGAGAAAGAACTTCATCTCCCCCATGGCACTCATCTGAAACTCCGCCTTCATTACTGCTTCGAATTCTTTGCATAATTCTTCGTTCTTAGAACCGAAGATTATGTCATCGACATAGATCTATACTAGCAGTAAGTCTCCATCTTTTTCTTTGATAAACAGTGTGCAGTCAATGACTCCCTTGCGAAATCCGTGTTTCACAAGATGAGTCGAGAGTTTCTCATACCAAGCCCATGGAGCTTGATGAAGCCCGTATAGAGCCTTGTCGAGTTTGTAAACTCTATCCCGATGATATGGATCCTCAAATCCCTTGGGTTGACTGACATACACTGTTTCTCTGATCTCACCATGAAGGAATGCACTCTTAACGTCTAGCTGATAAACCTTGATTTTCATATACGATGCATAGGCAAGGAAGATGCGGATGGCTTCCATCCTTGACACTGGTGCAAATACATCATTGTAGTCGATACCTTCAACTTGTCGAAAACCCTGAACAACAAGCCGAGCCTTGTTTCTGATGATCACACCCTGATCATCTTTCTTGCATTTCAAGACCCATTTGGTTCCAATGACTTTAGCACCTTTAGGTCTATCAACTAGTGTCCATACACCTAACTTCTTAAACTGAAGAAGTTCTTCTTGCATGGCACTAACCAAGCCTCGTCATTTAGTGCTTTACTAACATACTTTGATTCAAACTGAGACACAAAGCAACGGTATGCACCGTCATGAAGGTATCCTTTTTCCATCACGGAGGCATAATCGGCTGAGTATAGCTGATTTCTATTCTGAACCCCTGATCTCACATCTCCTATAATATTATCCAATGGGTGATAGACGTTTAGACGTGAGCTAAGAGTTGTCGGAACAATCACCTCTGGGTCAAGATTATTAACATTTGGTTCTGGATCTGAGGCAGTCGGAGTCTGAGGTTCTGATGGTTCAGAAGCATCACTCGCCGATACTTGTGAACTTGTGGTAGTAGGAACCTGTAAATCCTGGTTGATCTGATCATTTTCTTCATTTTCTTCATCAGAGGAAGAGTCACTCACATCAACTGCTCCCCCTGAGTTGGTAGTGTCATGACTTATTGAATCTCGAGATGGTGTGTTCAAAACATCATACATCATCTTGTTTGCCAACTCGTCTTCTGAAACGAAGACAAGTATGTTGAAGGTCTTGAAGAATCCATCATAGTCGAAGAAGTAGGCAGGCCCTTTTCCAGCTGGCGGTATGATATATCTCTGAACATCAACATTACACCACACCTCTACTTGGCCTGTTGAGTTGTTGTAAACTCTCTTGTTCGGTATGTTGTGTCCTAGAAAGATACCTTCATCAATCTTCTCACTGAATTTTCCCTCCTGAGTCTTCTTTAGCAGGGTGCACGGAGCGCCAAACGGCTCAAGATATTCCAAGTTAGGTTTATGTCGCTGTAATAACTCGTAGCATGTTTTACATGCCGTTTTACTACCAAAACTCGATTAAGGGTATAACATGTATTTGCCACTGCTTCATTCCAAAATTGGATAGGCAGTTTCGAGTCTGCCAGCATAGTCCGTGCCGTTTCTATCAAGCTGCGGTTCTTCCATTCAGCAACGCCATTCATCTGAGGGGTATAAGCCGAGGTAAATTGATGTACAATTCCCTTTTCCTTGCAATAGGCCTCCATCCTCTGATTCTTAAACTCGGTTCCGTTGTCTGAGCGCACCTGTCGTACCTTCAGCTTGTATAGGGATTCCAGTGTAGTTACCAATTCCTTGAAGGATTCAAATGTTTCTGATTTGGATTTCAGAAACATTACCCAAGAGAACCTTGAGTAGTCATCTATAACTACATAGCAATACAGGTCGCTAGCGATGCTTCTAGTACTGACTGGACCAAATAGATCCATGCGAAGAAGTTCAAGAGGAAGTTCTATAGAATGAACTTTCTTTTCCTTATGAGATTCTTCGTCTGTTTTCCCTTTTTGCATGCAACACAGAAATCCGGGAGTTGAAAGTTTTTGACATTTACTCCTCTCACAAGATCATTTTGGATCAAGTGATTCATCTTTCTAGGATTTATGTGTCCCATTCTCCTATGCCAGGAGATGGAGTCCTTCTCAGTAGCTTTGGACACGAAGCATTAGACTTCACGATCCGTTGTCGAGGCCTTTGAGAGATCCAAGACATAAAGATCATTATATCTTGAAGCTGACATTAGGATCTGGTCCTCCAGGATCATGTATTCCTTCTTTAGAACGTAACACTTCTGGTTGTCATAAACTACCTTGAATCCTTTATCACAGATTCGAGAGACAGAAAGCAGGTTATATTGTAATTGTTGGACATAGTTTACCTTATCAAACTTAACCTTCTCATTTCCCACTTCTCCTTGGGTTGTGATATACCCACCTTTGTTTCCAGCAAATGAAACATGCCCTCCTTTAATTTGTCTGACATTTGATAAGAGAGCTCTGTTCCCTGTCATGTGCCTGGATGCTCTGGTATCTACAATCCATGTGTTAGTCTCAGCACTATAGCGAACACCCTGCACATTCAATGAAAACATTAGTTCATGTTAGGAACCCAAGCCTTAACTGGCTTGGGTTTCCCTGAGGCATCACATATAATAAACACAACCCACTAACCCTTTGAGGTTAAGGATTGATCAGTATTCTGTTTGTTCTCATTTTCAGGCACTGAGGAGGTTTTTTCATTCCATAATCCAGATTTGTGTAAGGCCTATTTATGATAAACAGACGACTGGATAATGAGTTGAACTTTGGATTCACTATCCCCTTTTGGAGGCATCACTGAGTTCCTCTTAAAGGATGTAGATGTGGATGCAGAAAGTTCAACTTTTCTCCTCGGTGTCTAGTAATAAGGACAATGAGACGCTATGTGACCATACTCTCTACAATTATAGCAGGATCTGCTTTCAACTTTACGATTTAAATTTTTTGGTGGAGATGTAGATGTCACACGGTTGATCTTATTATGTTTGGACTGAGACACTTCTTTGTTAGATGTATGAGTTGATTTTACAAACTTAATTGCTTTACCTGGTTTACATCTTTGGTCTCTTGTTTACCTGGACTGTGACAAGATGCACATGATTGAGTAAATTTTATAGTCTTTTTAGGTTCTTCTTTGACTTTGTTTGACCCTGACTTTAGACTAACTTTTTCAAATTCTTTTTCCAGGTTCACACATGGCATCTTTCCTCTTGCCTTTGAAGTGTCCTCCTTTTATTTAGTGTCAGATCAACTGATTTCCTTAAGGAATCGGGATCATTAACTAGAGGAGTGGACACCACGTGATCCTTGATGGGGTTATTGTTAATTGGTTTGCTTTTAGTGTTCATCAAGGTCTCAGGTGGTGGTGGAACCACTTTGTATCCCAGCCCCTCCCCATTATTTCTCTCTTTCACTAAGTGTTGGACAATGTGTGATGAGCTTGTCCAACTGTGCAGTTTTTGTTTTAACGAGTTGACTTCTACTTCTAACACTGCTTTTTGCTTCTTAGTGTCCTCTAGAGAGTTCAGATAGTATCTAATGTCATTTGCTTGGTTAAGGCAACTACCTCAGTTTCCCTAAGCTGATTATTTAATAGGTCTATCTTTTCCTTGTAACTGTGCTCATTTTGTTTTAACACTCTATTTGCCTCTGTGCACAGTTCTAGATCCTTTATGAAGCTATCATTATGATCTAATAGCCTAGAAAATTTTGAATCTATACTTTCTCTGAATTTATTACATTCTAAGCAAGCATTTTTATTAAACAGTTTGTCAGTAGTACTTACCTGAGATGTTGAAGAGGAATCAACCATGAGTGTAGACTCGGTTGTCTCTGGTTCTGGTGAGTCAGATGGTGACGCAAATTTTTCTTGGGATGCATTGGTGCAGATTTTTCTTCTTCAGGCAGGTGGTTGACCACATTTGTAGTGTCTTCAGAATTTGACATCGCAAGCTCTACTGCTATATCTCCCTCACTCGCAGAATCGTCATCAATATCCTCCACACTAGCTATATTGGACTCTCCTGGTGACACGAACCGAAAGCTCCAGTCCTGTCTTTCATCCTTATTAGCAGTTAAGGCTTTTGGATCCTTACTGGATGAGTTAGAGCTACTAGGTGTGGTCTTGTCCTGACGATTAAATGACGAAAAGGGATTGCCATTACCCGTCTTCTTTGGTTTTACACACTCCCTCTTGAAGTGTCCCTTCTCACCATAGTTGAAACAAGTAACCTTTGACTTATCAAACCCAAAGGTTGTGTCTTTTGTTGCAACCAAGTTCTGTCCGATCTTTTTGACAAAATTTTTAGCTCGTCGGACAGCACTTGCTAGGGCCCACATTATGTCCATACGTTCCAACTCCATTTCATCCACCTGCTTATAATCTTCATCTGCCAGGTGGCAGTTACCTATTTTTCCAGCAATTAATCCATTGTAGGATTGAACCACCGCAACTAAGAGGTCCATATGTTCTCTGGCCACCTCCATAGTTACATTCCTGAGGTTGTCAGTTTTAAGCTTTGCTGCATTAGCTTCAGATATCATATATTGGGTGTTAGACGACCCTGACATTTCAGATCCTAAAGTTGAGGGTTGTGCTGGAACTGCTGCGCTTGAGATGAAGGCGGTTTGCAGGGGTGCTCCAGATGTCTTAACCGAAGGAGTAGCATTGTAGAGTGCAGGATTTAGATCGTTGTTTGCCTTTTAGGCTCGATACTTCATCCTGAGCTCCTCTTCTCTCACTTTTAGAATGAAGTCATTTATATCTAACTTCGAGGGCATTTCATTCTATCTGAGATTAGAGACAAACGAAGCCCATATGGTAATCCAACAGCAAAGTTGGATACCTTATCCTCCATTGATGTAACCACTCCATGAGTGTGCATCTCACTCATTAGGTGGTAGAATCTATCAATCACATCATCAAGGCTTTCTTTTCCAATAGAGGAGAAGTTGTCAAACTCCTTCTTCAAGGCTTTTGCCTTGATAGCCTTCAGAGAGGCATTTCCGTCATACCTCTTTTCCAATGCATCCCAAAGTTTCTTTGCTTGTGTATACTCCGAATACCGATGGAAAATATCCTTCAGAATAGACTGAGTAAGCAAAGCATAGACTTTCTTCTCAGCATTGTGCTTTACCTTCTAAGCATCCGACATGACACTTAGAGTAAGTTTGACTCCGTCAGCTCCTGCTGGCATGCTATAACCCGACTCGATGGCGTTCCACAAATTTGTATCTACTCCATTTAAGTAGATTTCAAAACGTTGCTTCCATTGTGGGTAGTCGTCTAACGTAATAAGTTTTGGGGGTTTGTTGTGAATCCCCACTTCGTTCTCCAACAGCAGTAGATTCTAAATACGTGTGTCTCTACTTGCTGTGTATGCTGAAAACTGGTCCTCCATTAGGTTTAACTTTACTGTTTAACAAACTGCTAATGTATGCGAATGAAGGTATGCGATTGAACTTATTCGTGTGATTGAACAATGCGGATGGTTCAATTGTGCGACTGAACAAATGCGGATGAGTCAGTCACCAGAATGAACAAATGCGATTGAACAGTCCGACTGAAGTTCTCATTCATACGATTGAAAGTACGAATGAGTCCAATCGTGCAGTTGGAGAGTGCGAATGAACTCAGTCATGCGATTGGTCTAATCGTGCGACTGAACTTGTTGAAGTTTGATAATTCGTAGATTTAACTTGATTTGTACATAAAAACTAGAATTTTATCAAACCCTAATAGCTGTATGCCGGAAAAACTCAACTTTTCGATCAGGAAACGTCTAAGACTCTGTTAGACACAAAAGGATTGTGTTTTTTTATGCAAAAACAAAATTTTTGTATCAAAACTATTGAATCAACACGTAATCAAGAGCCAAGGCTTTGATACCACTTGTTGGTCTGGTATTTGAATGAAGCACCAACTGATTAACGTGTCAAACCAAACTAAATAGTGCGGAATCCTATTTGATTGGTGATCCAATCAGTGAGAACGCACGTAGAAACAATAACATATTGAATCTAACGTCAAGAATCGATTGGGAATCGATCTACAGCATTCTATGAACTTGGAGTATGAACTTAGAGGCTTCTGGACGGCTAGGGTACGTCTGGAGTCGAAGTGGATTGAATGCTTACGTTTTTCCATGAATTAGGTGGTATTTATAGGTTAGGGTTGCTCATTCGGCGACTGAACCATTAGCATGGTTCATTCGTGCGATTGAGCCATGCGGTTGATCCATTCGCACGACTGACTGTTCAGTCGTGCGACTGAGTCAGACGCATGAAGTTTTTCCGGCGTATGAACTATTTAGGCGCATGGACACTCAGTCGCATGGCCATTCGGACGCATGACCACTATTGGGCGCATGGTCCAGTCGGACGCATGATAACATCACTTCACCAAGTTTGAATGTATTCACTATTATAACATTATGCATAACAATTCAAACAATCACAAACCTATATAATCAAGTCAATATGCGTTAAATAACTCATTAATAAAATATTAAACATTATAAACACAACCAAACACTTGTATTTCATTATGTGCCCAACTATTACATTTACATAATCGTAAGACAATACAAAGATATTACATTAAGATCAGAAACTACGGACACATGTATCAACAGTTACTATTGACTTAAGCATTGGAGTGGTGTTAGGAAGACTAACACCGACCCCTCACCAAGAATTAAGTGTTTTGTAGATATTTCAACAACCCAGGGCTCAGGCTTTGGATCACATCCTTCATCGCCATGTTCCTTCTCCACCGCTGCCTCCTCAACCGCATTATCGTTACCCAAGCCACCAGCCTCATTAGCATCCAGAGCATTCTTTCTTGCATCTCCACCAAGGTCTCTGACTATTTGTTTCCATTTCTGGATAGCCCATATAGACCTATCAAAGGCAGGATCACCAGCTTCCATAGTCATCTTAATGCTCTCCTCAAAGATGAAAAGGGCAACCACCTTCTTGGCCTGCTCCAACAACTCATGCACTTTAGTGGCATGGTTGCTCTCTAGCAGGATAGACTCCCTCCTTAGCATCTCCAGCTCCTTCATCTTCTCTTCATGGTACTTGTTGGTACATATGAAGCTGGTGCAACCAAAACTACACCTAGAATTTGAGTGCAACTAAAAGAAGTCTTCCGAAGACAAAGCTGCCCTTTTAAAGCTAAGTTGAAGATCTTCCAAAGCTCAAGGATGAAGAACTTCTGAAGGTATAAATTAGTCTTCCGAGACTAAGTAGTTCTCCTTTCGAAGTAAGCACTTACAAGATTCATGACAAAGCCTTCCGAAGAACAAAGACATGAAGACTTGCAGAAGTCTAGGAAGAAGTTGATTCTTCCGAAGTATATATGTTTTCGAAGAATTATTCTTCCAAAGCCATTTAACCTTCTCAAGAACCAACTATGAACCAGTGGATAATAGTACGGTCTGATTGACACATCTTACCAACTCTAATATATTGTATGGCGCTTTCCACACCCATGTAGTTACCATACTTAATCCATTCTTCGCATTTTATCAGTTAGTATAGTTACCAACTTGGTTGGTGCCGAAAGGTATGTCATGAACATGTCATGACTATCTAATCTAGGGTAGTATTTTATCTTAGATACCTTAGTTCTATAAATGTAGTATTTGTCTAGTTGTAAGTTCTAGCCGGTATTTAAGTATAACCAGCTATAGATAGTAGTATATATAGTTTCTTATTTTATTCATTCAGTCATGCTTGTAAGAGTCTTATAACATTAAGTTGAGAAGTAATATATACAAGTATCTTGAAAACCATTTCTTTGTTTATGAACTTAGTATATTATTACCAACTTATTTAAGAGATTCTACTTTATTTATTCGAGTTAGGACAAGTGAGTTTGAGAGATTAACTAGTGTAGAGAGACAAACACCGATCTTGCAATTGGAATTAGAGCTTTTTAGGCTCTTGATTGTGAGATCTAACCATCCCAATCATCCATGTTTCATCACAGTTAGTCACTTTACTCAAATGGCTCATAACCAGAAAACTTTTGATTCTGAGATGGAAACCATGACCAAGGCTCCATTTACCACTCCTGATAATTTTAGAGCATGGTGTAAACATATTGAATGTTTCATCAAGAATCAAGACAAATGAATGTGGAGGTCTAAAACTCATGGCCCTTACAAGCCAAAGGTGGCATCTCTAGATGGTAATGCTGCCATGATTGAGAAAGATAATGCAGACTACTCTGATGAAGACTTCAAGAAGATGGACATCAACTGCAAAGCCATGACTGTGTTGCTTACAGCCATACTAAACTCCATAATGGTAGCCTTTGAGCACTGTGAAACTACCAAAGATCTTTTTGATGCTTTGATATTGACCTACTCTAGTATAACTGACTTCAAAGAGTCCAAGAAAGATGTACTGAAGCAACAATTTGAAATCTTCACACATATTGATAGAGAGACCCTAAGTCAACAAAACTGTAGGTACATGGACTTAATCTCCTCACTCTAGTCTATGGTAGTGACTCTTGAGAAGAGAGACATTGTAAGAAAATTTCTGAGTGCACTTCCTCATGAATGGACTTTTTACAGTGTCTCGATCAAGAGAACTAAGAATCTCAACACTCTCACCATGACTGAACTATATGGAATCCTAGATGGATAGCGTATAGAGATGGAAACTCAAAAAGGTCATCAAATGAATAGAAGCTCAAATCTTCATGTTAGCAATGCTCTACATACTGTTGAAGGTTCAAGAAATCCCTAGCCCAAGTTGTACCTGAACTACCCCCACTAGCTATCATCCTCTTCTTGGCCATACATCATATTTCCTTAGACACCTAGGTCTCAACAAGCTTAACAAAATCATTTCCTGAATAATTGTGCTTTTGTTTCAAGAAATGAGCACGCTAGAGATTTTCAATTCTGTTTTGATGATCTCGAGTGTTTTAGCCTTGATGATGTGAAATACATGGACATTATCCAACAGATGGCTCTCTTTACCTACAGAGCAAAGAAGTTCTTTAAGAGAACTAGAAGGCAATTCCCTCAGAACCTAATCAACAAAAAATTTGGGTTTGACAAATCAAAGGCCAAGTGTTACAAATGCAACCATCTTGGTCACTTTGCAAGGGGATGTAAGGCTCCTAAATCCAACTCTGGAGCTACTCAAGCCTCCTAACATCCTGCCACTACAAAACCTACTACCAAGCCAACTGAACATCAAGTTGTAGTTGTTGCTCAAGAAGTTGATTGGAGCTTTATGATGCAAGATGTCACTCTTGCTCAATCTCTCATGGCTGGAACTAAAAATAGTAAGGTATATGAACATCTCTATACCCTAGCCTGTATTAAATATGATATTGAGTACTTAAATATATTAAAATCTACTTTTAAGAGAGCAGAATCTTACTACAAACTCAAAATTGAAGGGTTAGAGAAATTGTGTATCCTCATTGAAAGATGAACACTCAAACAGCAGGGTTCTAATAAAGGATTGAATCTCCAAGTTAACTAAGGCTCAAGCCTAACTAGTAATAGCCGAGGCTAAAACAAAGAAGTATGCCATTAAAGAGCATAACTTCAATGACGTCATTGCATCATCCTCCCACTCAAAGGTGTGTTAACAGTGGTGGGTTGGGAACCAATGAAATTGCTCTACCACACTCTTATGTGTCTGTTAGATAGCAAAGATATGGTACTGATGAACGAAAGGTTCCAAATGTTGACCCACTACCTAATGAGAAGTAGATTGATGCAACAATGATGACCACCATGGAGAATGATAAGGTAGATTACCTCATCCACGCCACTGATGATCAACCCTTAACCAATAAAGCCAAATGAAACAAAATTAACGCAGTAAGAAGAATTGCAAAGAAGGTGGATGATTCAAAGTTGAAAATAGACCCAAAACAAAAGGATATATTCATCTCAGCCGGATTCTAAGTGGTTGGAAATTCTGATCCAGGATAGAAGTGTAGTACCAACACTCCCATCCAGCTAAAGGATTAGAAGTTGAAGGGAAAGGCTGTTGAAGAAGAAAACAAGTGCAAGAAACAACAGTCCTCTTGCCCCATCAAGAATAACATTGAGTACATATTGTGTGGTCTACATAATCACATTGCTAAAGATTGTTACTACAATCTAACAAGCACACATTATGAAATCAATGTTAAGAAAGAAGAAGTCAAGAAGGGTTTCACAGTTGGACCTTATCACATGGTTCAAGTGTTAAGGAAGGGAAAGCTTGTTTCTTAAGCCAAGTTGCTTTCGGAAGAAACTCATTCCTCCAAAAGGAAAATAGATTCGGAAGAAAAGCCAAAGTCCAAACAAAGAAACAAAAAGAAACCTTCTAAGAAAAAGACTGCTTCCGAAGAAAAGGTAGTGACAACTTCTTCTAAGAAGAAGGAAGCATTGGAAGCAAGTCATGCTACTCAAGTTTCATCAGACTCATCTACACTAATCAACCAAAGGATGGAATGAAAGAACAGAGAAGATGCTACAGCCTAAACCTCTTCTTATCAAACCAAAAATGAAACCCGATGTATACATTTTGGTTCAATTGTGTCATCTACATTGGAAGAGCCCAAGACTAACAAATCTTGGGTTTCTAATAGTAACTAATCATTACACCTTATGCGTAGGGACATCCACATGAAAAAAATGAAAACATATGGATTGTGGATAGTGGATCCTCCAAGCATATGACAGGGAATTGATATCTCCTTCAACAATTTCAACATTTTGCTGGAGCTCCTATTTAGTTTGGAGGTGAAGCCGGAGTATACATTTCTGGTAAAGGTAGTGTGTCCAATGGTAAGTTAAAGGTAGTAAACTTTGTCAAACAGCTTGAATACAACCTTTAAGTGTTTCTCAATTCTGTGATCAAAAGCACCAAATGTTTTTCATAGAACATGAGTGCATTATCCACAAACCCGGATGACATTACTCATGAATTGGTGCTTCTTAGATCTCTCAGGAGAGAGGATATGTACAAGCTAGATATGAACAATGATTCCCCACTAGGTGAAGTATCATGCTTTCTTTCCAAAGCTAATGGTAATGAGTTAATTTTATGGCATAAAAGAATGTGTCATGTTAATTTTAAAACCATGAAGAAATTGGTTATAAATAACTTGGTACATGGTGTGCCTAAAAAGGAATTTTTATGTTCAAATAATTGTGTTGCTTGTCTAAAAGGGAAGCAACACAAGGTATCTCATAAATGCAAAGAAATTAACTCTATCACCACTCCATAACACTTATTGCACATGGATCTATTTGGTCCCACAAGTTAATAAACATTGGAAAGAAATCATGCTGCATTGTGATTATTGATGAGTTTACTAGATTTACATGGGTATTCTTTTTAAGAACTAAAGATGAAACTACTAAAACTGTTAAAACTTTAAAATCTTGTATTTATTAAAATATAAAATCAAATAAACCACATGGTAAAAATTCTTAAAAGTGATCAAGGGACTGAGTTTAAGAATCAAGTTCTTGACTCATTCTATAACTCAAAAGGGATTGCCAGACAATATACTGCTCGAAGAACTCCTCTGCAAAATGGTGTTGCTGAGAGGATAATAGGACACTTATTAAGGTTGCAAGAACTATGTTGGTTGATTCAAAGTTGCTTCTAACTTTCTGGGCAGAGGCAGTTAGCACTACATGTTATGTGCAGAACAGAGTTCTTATTGTTAAGCCACATGAAATAACCCCTTATGAGCTATAATATAAGAGGCCAGCATTCATTGGCTTTCTTAGGTCCTTTGGCAGCAGGTCTACCACACTTAACACAAATGACAATTTGGAAAATTTTTCTAAAAGTCCGATGATGCTATCTTTGTTGGATATTCCTCAAACTCTATTGCTTATAGAGTTTACAAAATCTAAAATCAACAATTAGAGAAATCATTCAATATTATTGTAAATAAGCACACTCCTTGTGATAAGGGGAATGGACCTGACCATATTTTTTACTTAGAATTGTTTTCAAACTATTCTAAACCATTTTGTGAGAATGTTTCAGCTAGAACAGTAACTCAAATTGACTCATTTGATGATAAACTGTTTGAGTTACAAAGACTTATTCCAAGTTCTCCAAGAGATCATGAAGATCAAGCTCCTACCACTGGAAGTCCTAAAAGCCTAAACATCTCAGGAAATTATGGAGCTTTAACAAGTTATCAACAAACTGAGCCTCAAAACTCATCGGCTAACAACTCAGTTCTCAACACCAAGCTGATGAGGAAATTAATATGGAGTAACAAGCAACTGTTAATGCTTCTTCACAACAAAATATGACGGATATTGTCACTCATTTATTCAATCAGTCCTCATTGAATGAGTGTGAGACATAAATTATAAAATTTGTTCAAACTCCTAAGCAAAATCTCTCTAACCTAGATCTATATATGCAACTAGGTGTGATTCCTAGGCTCAGGATCCCCAATGCTCAGCTAGCTAAAAACATCATTAGGGATGTCTTAAAAGGTGTGAGAACAAGAGGACAAACCCACAATAGGAATGTTTGCTTGTACTCATGCTTTCTTTCTCAAATGGAACCAAAGAAGGTGGAAAAAGCTCTCAAGGATAACAATTGGGTTGAATCAATGCAAGAGAAATTGCTTCAATTCAAGAGACAAAAGGTATGGAACCTATGTCCACTACCACCTAGTCAAGCCCCTATCGACACGAAGTAGGTGCTTAGAAACAAAAGGGATGATAGAGGTTTGATTATCAAGAACAAGGCAAGACTTGTAGTTCAAGGATACACATAGGAGGAAGGGATAGGTTACACTGATGTCTTTGCAGCTATGTAAGACTTGAGGCTATGAGAATCTTCCTTGCTTATAGAGCATCCAAGAACTTTACAGTTTAGCAACTTGATGTCAAATGTGCATTTTTGTATGGGAATCTCGACAGAGAAGTCTATGTGTGTCAGCCTCTAGGATTTGAAGATCCATATCACCCTAACTACATGCATAAACTAGATAAAGCTCTTTATGGACTGCACCAGGCACTTAGGTTGTGGTATGAGACACTTATCAACTTCTCCTAAAGGATGGCTATACCAAAGGCACAATAGACAAAACATTATTCATAAAGAAGTCTGAGAAGGACGTCTTGCTTGCACAAGTCTATGCTGATGACATCATATTTGGTTCCTCAAATGACCAAATATTCAAAGACATTGAAAGCATTATGAAGAAGAAGTTGAAATAGCTCCATGGGTAAGATGGATCTCTTCCTTGGAATTCAAGTGAAGCAAATGGAAGAAGGGTTCTTCATAAATCAATCTAAGTATGTAAAGGACATCTTAGAAAGATTTGAGATGAAACATTGTAAGCCAGCCAAAGTACCTATACCCATGAATCACAATCTTTGTCTTGACTCTAAGGGTGATGATATTGAATAACATCAGTACAACGCAATAATAGGATCTTTGATGTATCTCATAGCAAGTAGACATGATATCATGTTTGCAACTTGCATCTGTGCAAGATACATGGCTACTCTAAAAGTGTCTCACCTAATTACGACCAAGAGAATTCATGGATACCTCAAATGAGCTCCTAAACTGGTTTCTAGTATCCTAGGAATAAATACTTCAATCTCTATGGGTACACTGACAGTAATTACGGTGGTTACAACACCAACAAGAAATCCACATCACGAGGATGTCAATTTCTTGGTGGAAGAATTATCTCCTGGTAATGCAAGAAGAAATCATGTGTCTCTACATCAACCGCTAAAATTAAATACGTTGTTGTTGCAAGTTGTTATGCTCTGCTGCTGTGGATTAAAAATTATATATTAGACTATAGCTTCAACTTCATGGAGACTCCTATCCATAAAGAGAACAAGAGTGCTATTTCTATCATAGAAAACTCGGTCAAGCATTCGAAGACAAAGCACATCGATATCATGTACCAAATCATTCGAGATATTCATGAGAAAAACTTGATCAAATTAGTCAAAGTTGATTTAAATGAACAATATGGTAACTTGTTCACCAAAGCTTTTGATGAACAAAATTTAAGTATTTAATCACAATTGTTGGGATGATAAACATTGACTAGTTATCTCTTTTGAAAACCTTTTTAATTTTTTCTTCTTTATGTTGTCTTTATACAATCTAAGCCCGACTACAAAAAGCTTTTCTTCAAAATTTTCTAAGTATAAATTCTTCCGAAGAGAAATTTACCCTCGGTATCTTTATACATCTTTTGAAGGCAAATTTCTCAGCACAAGTATTCTCTTCCAAAAAGTTATAAACCACGGAAGAAAATTTGATCATAGATCAAATCTACTTTCAAAGTTTCAAAACTACTTCTCTCAAAAGACCACCTTACTCTCGGAAGCAAACTTCGCTTTGGACATGGTTGCTTTCGAAAGTAAATCTAGCCACGAAAGATATGACTCTCGGAAGAACTTTTACTCTTGGAAGAAAGCTTTACTGTGTAACGGAAATGTTTGGGCCCACTCTATACAAGGTATGATTTTATTAACAATGTCAGAATATTTTAAATGGTTTATCTTACCACCCCTGTCAAATCGAAACTTAAACTATCCTTTCACCTTATAGGTTTGATCTTTTACCTCCTATTTAAAAACTTCCAACTTTCTTTCTAAGATTTATTTACGCTCACAAAAAGTCCCAAATTTCCACTATCTTCTTCTACACTCACTCTCAAGTACTTTTAATCCACGGTACATTCACAAAAAATGGCCTTGAATCCTTAACATAACCAGGTCGCAATCCTTGATTCTTCCAAGCATGCCAACTTTACCCCAATCATCTAATTTCTTACACAATCTGCATACTTTACCACCCTTATTGAAAACCCCACTATCTACTAAAACCATATGGTCAACTTTGTTAGGATCAACGATCTACGTTTGATTGATTAGAGAGTATAGCAGCGGAAATCAACAGTGAATTAGCTAATTCACAAGAACACAAAAGATATTCAAGATAAGAACAAACGGTTATAGACAGAAAGAATTCTGCAAATATATTTTATTCAATATTCGCTTTCGTGGTAACAGAATGTCACACATACAATTAGGTCAACACCACTTATATAGGAGATGTGACGTCTGCTGATGTCACTTGATAGTGACATCTAACAGAATTTATTCAAACTACTGATAGTTAACACAACTACTGAAGATGTCAAACAGCTGTCATCTTCTTACAAAAATGCTAAGTGTTAACTATCACTACAACTACTGAAAAGAAACTACTGAAACTACAACGACTGAAGAACATGCTCTTCAGTCGTTTTACAAATACTGAAACAAAAAGAAAACTACTGAAAGGAAACCATCATAACAACTGAAGAATGCTACTTCAGCTGTTGTAACAAACTCGAAGGCTTTAGTACTTGTACTTGAACTTCAGCTGTTGTCATCAGCTAATGTCTTCGGTCTTTGTACTTCAGTGTTGAAGTCTTCAGTACTTTAGTCTTCAGCTGTTGAAGTCTTCAGTACTTTAGTCTTCAGCTGTTGAAGTCTTCAGTACTTTAGTCTTCAGCTGTTGAAGTCTTCAGTACTTTAGTCTTAGCTGTTGATCTTCAGACTTTGGTCTTTAGCTTTTGAAGTCTTCAGTACTTTAGTCTTCAGCTGTTGAAATCTTCAGACTTTGTCAAACAGCTGATCAAGTCTTCAGCAGTTGTTGTGATGTCTGTGGACTTAGGGTTTTTCTGATCAGGCTCATTGGTTCTTTTGGTCCAACAAACTCCCCCTGAACCAATGTAGCCAAAACCTCTAAACTTATTGAAGATGTCCCACTTATTACGGCAGAAGGATTGGTCTTTTTGTCTTCTAGATCAGCTCAGAAGTGACCCTTTTAAGCACAGGCCTGGGAAGAAGTCTCAATGATCTGTTTGGCAAAGTATGAATGGGAACTCTGTCTTAGGGAACTAGACACAGAGTTGTTACCCCAACCGTGAGATCTACTTCCCCACTATGAGTCTGTATGACTCTCTTGTGTAGGTCTCGAGGAAGGTAATTTGTTCCTCCATGGTCAGCTCTTCAGCACCTCCTTCAAATAATGATTCAGGCCCATAGTACTCAGATAGGTATTTGACCTGTTTGCCATTCTTTAGCTCCAAAGTTGTTATTATTCTGTAAGTAAATTCATCAGGGTGATTACCCTGTAGAAACAACTGGAGCTCATTCTTTTTGACTTCTTCAAGCCTCTTATAAACTAACCCCTTTTTCACTGTTTTATTTTCAAGCATCTTCTGTGGGGTTTGGTTAGCTTTATAAGCTTTCTTGAAGTCATCTAGGATTTCCCAGGGTGATACTACAAAGACCAGGGAGATCACTTCATCTACAATCTTTTTCACCTGGCCAATGTATCTCTGTGGAATGTTTTTCTTGTGAATCCTGTGAGACACCCTGGGATCAGGCCAAATCCTCACTCTCTCTTTTGATATTGAAATGTATGCTTAAGAGTGTATAATCTGAGAGCATGCTTCTTCATGTTGATGCTAGAAGATGTGCTGCATAGCTTTGTCAACCTCTCCTAACAATTCCTCATCGTGTTGTTTGTGAAGTTCTTCTTCTTCTAGCTTCACTTTCATAATTTGTCTTTGATTTTCAGGAGTAATTGTTGGGGAGGACTTGTGGCCTTTGGCAACTGTATAACAGCTGAGAGTGGCAGCCTATCTTCATCATCATCTTATTCATCATCTTCTAGCCTCAATACCCTTCTGTTCTTCTTCTGGGGTATATCATCGGCTATTGGTTTTGAGGGTAAGGAAGTTGGTTTGGTGGGTTTTTGTTTTGGTGGTATAGGTGTGGGAATGTTGACAGGTTGTTCTAGCATTTTGGAAGTGAGTGTGGCTTTAGATTGCTTGGCTAGTTTAGTCCTGCTCCCAGCACCAGCTTCATTCAAAGCTTCAATAACTAATCCTTTAGTGTATACTTCAGACGAACATATCTTGGTGGTTATTGCCAAGATGATGTCCCTGGACCAAGCCTTTATTTCGATCATTGATCTTCCAAGATATTTTGCTATAAATCTGATCATGATCTCCAGCCTTTCTCTTTCTAACACATCATAACTTGCCCATCTGTTTTGGATTTCTTCAATCTCTAATCTTCTTATCTCAGAGTCAAGTTTGTCAGTGTCATGGCCTTGCCTAAACAATTGATCAATGATGTTATCCATTGATATGTTATGTTCAGCATTAGCCTCTTTTACCATCAGCTCCAAGGCAGTCTCTCCTCATTCTTTCTTTCTTGATTTCTCCATGTCAGCTTCCTTCCCCTTCACTTTTTCATTCTCCACAGCCAACTCCTTCTCTTTTTCCACTACTGTCACTTCCGTTTTCTTTCTCTTCTCTTTCCTCTCGGCACTCCTCTTTCTTTTTGCTTTCACTGACTGAATCTCCCCCTTTTGGTTGCATTGGTTGTAAAGGGTTTGATTGTCAGAAAGTTGTTGGCCCACAACTTCTTGTATCAAGGGTTATATTACTGAGGAAAGCCTCCATCAAAGGCTTTGATCACTATATCAGTGATTATAGGTGTGATGAGAGGTAGGGAATTTTGGAAGATAGCAGCTATTTGCTCAGGCGGGGTTCTGTTCCTGAGAAAGTGCCAGAAGCAGAGCCAGGTGGCTAGAATTTGGGAGTGGCTCTGTGTTTAGGAAACCTTCAGATGAAGGTGCCATCTGTGGGGTTTGAGAGGCAGATGGTCTTTGATCCGCAGAAGTTTTGGCAAGCAGCTCTTTGAGTCTGCTCACCTCCTCTTCCAGGATGGTGTTTTGGGCTAATACATCGTAAAAGAAGCCCAGATCATCATCAGTGGGTACTGAATCACCTGAACTCCTGATAGAATCAGGATGAACATGCACTGAGTATGTAGATCAGTTGTAGCATGTGCCCCTTTGTCTTGGAACTGGGGACTTCCTGCCTCAGGACTATGTCCTTCATCAGCAGTTGCCTCTGGTAAGGTCTTAGTAATGGTACCAACTACATCCTGATCATATGCTGAAGCAGGATAAGTGGCAGCCTCACCAGAAGTTCCAATCTCCTTTTCTACACTAAGAAATGGAACATTGTAACCCCTATGCTGTGGTTTATCAGATGCACTTGGATCCTCCCCATCAATGGTAGAGGTATGCCCAGTTGTAATTGGGATCAGAGGAGGGGTGAGGAGTGCAACTGACTCAGCACTTGTGCAACATTAATGTAGGACTTTGGGGGGCGGTTGCATGTGGTGATCGGGTAGAAGCAGATTGCACCCGGGTGAATGGTGCGCTTCAATGGTAACCGCTCAAGTGAGATAGGTTCCAGCAGTGTGGGTTCCCCAATTGGTTGCAACAGGGGCATCCTCAGGGACTCATCTCCCTGAGTAGCCGTTTTTGGCTTTTGGATTTAGGTTTGGTGGGGACTTTGGATCTGGAGGGTGGCTGTGGGTTCCAACTGCGTGGGTTTTTCGCAGTTTGGCAGCCTGTTTTAGTGTTTGGTCAGAGTTGTGCCTGGAGTATACTTCAGGCAATACAGCCGTTGTAGGGACTCCAAGGCCAACAAGTCCCTCAGCTTTCAGCTGATTCTCTATGATGGCCATATGAACCGAGGATATAATATCCATCGATTAGAAAGAGGTTTTGAGGCCATATCCTTAAGTTCAAGAAAAATAATTTCAGAAAGTTTAAGTCTTGTTGCTCAAGGATAGAGAATAGTACCTGCTGCCACCTGGTAGACATTTGATCCTAAGATGATGTTGGACCAAAAGAACCAATGAGCCAAGATCAGAAAACCTCTAAGTCCCACATGATCCACAACAACTGCTGAGGCTTCATCAACAGTTTGACAAGTGCTGAAGACTTCAACAACTGAAGATCAAGTACTGAAGACTTCAACAGTTGAAGACTAAAGTGCTGAAGCTCAACAGCTGAAACACAAGTGCTGAAGCTGAAGACTAAAGTGCTGAAGTCCAACAGCTGAAGAACACAAGTGCTGAAGCTGATGACCAAGTACTGAAGGTCAAACAGCTGAAGAATACAGTGCTGAAGCTGAAGACCAAAGTACTAAAGTTCAACACTGAAGAGTCCACAAGTGCTGAAGATCAACACTGATGAATCGTCTGAAGTTCAAGTCTGAAGACCAAGTGCGAAGTTTCAGTAGTTTTCACAACAGCTGAAGAGTACTTCTCCGTAGTTGTGTTTATCATATTTTTATGTTTTTACTTTCAGTAGTTTGTAAAACGACTGAAGAGCTTGTTCTTCAGTCGTTGTAGTTTCAGTAGTTTCTTATCAGTAGTTTTTGTAATATAAACACTTAGCTTCTTGTAATAAGATGTCAGCTGTTTGACATCTTCAGTAGTTTAGTGTTTCAGTAGTTTGTTAAATAACGGTTAGATGTCACTATCAAGTGACATCAGCCTACGTCATCTTTCCTTATAAAAGAAGATGACCTAAATTGTAATTCAGCGAAAGCCATGCCAAAGCGTGTGATTGAATGAAATATCCTTTTTTAGAAACTTCCTCTCTCTATAACTAATTCTGTTTATTGCTATATCTTTGTATTCTTGCCCGAATTGTGCTAGTTGGTACTCTATTCCGCTGCTGAAATCATTCGATCGATCAAACTAGATGCTGAGATCCTATCAAATGGTAGAGAGCAGGTTAATCATTCATCGATCTAACAATTGATCATTGAAACTGCTCATTTGCTCTAAGTTTGATCGAACTAGCAAATTCACACAAATCGATTATAGAGATTGAAGTTATGTCGCTTTTGGCTATTTTAATTGAGGTTCTTAGTGGTTTTGAGCTAAATTTGTTTTGCTTATCTTGAATTTGTCTGAATTTTCAAAAATGACTACACCTTCTAATGATCCACACAATACTGGTTTCCTTAACGTCAACATTTAGGTTGTTGACATCTGTGGTACATGGACCACATAAGCCAATGGTGAATCATCCGGAAACAAATCAGTTGATTCCGAAGAAGAAGGAACAATACTCTGATGAGGACAAGAAGTTGTTTGAGATTGATGCTAAAGCCCATGGAATTCTTGCCATGGCACTGCCTAATGAAATCTATTCCGGCTTATGCATCATGAAACTGCTCATGACCTTTGGAATGCACTGAAAGAACAATTTGGTGGCACTGATGAGGTCTTGCAAACAACAGGGAAATCCTCGCCCACAGTATGAGACTTTTGCTCATAGAAAGGGTGAGACTCTGACTTAGCAGTTTGAGCGGTTTTCATGTTTAATCTCTGAGTTGAAAATGGTTAAACATGAATATACCAAAGCCAAATGAACCATAGATTCCTCAGATCACTGCCTGAGAATGGGACACATATACAATTGTCCTACGCTCCAGTGCAAATCTGGATAGTCTATCTCTCACCAACTTCATGGGAAACTGCTTACATTCGAAAGAGAGATAGAGCAGAAAAGGAACTGGCTTCATCTGGTAAGCTCACTGAAGACTTTGTACCAGGCAACACTGCCTTGGTTGGTCATGAGTCAGAATATGCTTCATCTGAATGCCAGTATGATGAGCATATTGATTTCTCTTCAAACACTTCTGATTCTGCATTTGTGAGTGTTGTAGTCAGTTTACTAGGTGTAATATGACAATCTATGCTTCATCATGGATGATCTCAAGGGATTGCTGATGATGACTAGAAGAGATGGATATTTTGAGCCAAATGGCCTTGATAATATCAGATCTCAGAAGTTCTACAAAAGAACTGGAAGAAAGTTCCCAGGACTCTCTGGCAAAACCAAAGTTGGTTTTGACAAGAGTAAGTTAGGTGTCACAATGCCTAGGCTTGGACACTTTGCTAGAGAATGTAGATCATCTGGATCTAATTTTTCTGCACCCTTTGTGACTTTCCCTGGCAATAGTCAACAACACAGAGGGCAACATCCTATCAATTCTGGTAATCATTCTCAACCACAATCTCCTGCATATTTTGTTCCTCAGGGTCCAATGCCATATCCTTATCCTTGTTATTACATGCCACAAACCAGTCAGGTTCAAGCACCCATTGCTCAACAACCACATGCTCTTCCTGAGCCTCAACTATCTCAATCTCATCAACCTCCTCAACCTCAACAACACAGCTTCTTCACCCCTGGAGTTTTTGACTGGAGCAGTTTACCAGATGCATGTCTAGTCATGACAACTGTTCACAGGTGCTGGTCAACATGGTGGTGACAGTCCTTTTGGGAATCTGGCACTTATGGCTCTAGAGTCTGTAGATGGATCATCCTCAAATGCCTCTTCATCATAGGTATCACAGGTATCCTCTGAGGCTAAGGCCAAATTATGTTTTGAAACTTGCATAGCAGCATTTGCCTCTATTAGAGAAGCAAATGTAGCTTAATTAATAAGAACATAGAGCTAGAAAAGATCATTTCCAAAAGAAAAGCTGAGTTTGAGTCTATGCTTAAAGAAAAAATGATAAGATTTATAAACTTAAATGCCAAATCACTGATGATAAGCTAGGGAAGAGGTACTTTTTGAAAAGTACAAAGACCTCAAAGAAACCCTTGCAGTCACCCAAGTAGAGTGTGATTGATGGGTACAATCATGCCAAGGTTTTGAAATGCTTCTCAGTAAGCAATCTGCTTCCAATGTGATTTTGGCATTGGTTATAATCACACTGCTCCTCCTACAGATTTTGCTCAAGAGCAGAAGTGAAATCTGATGGAGAAAGCAATAACCAATCCACCTCATCATGTGATTCACTTTCTGATAGAGCACCATCAGAAGTTGAAGTTAGTATTATTCCCTCGTTGAACCTATCAGCTCATCTTGATGGTTCAAATACTGACACTCACATGATCAAAGAGTTGATCACTCAGGAGTTATTTCTGGAAGTCCTGAAAGGACTGGAGGGCAAGATTTAACACCTGAAGTTCAAACTCCAACTACTGTCAGCACTGAAGAGAAGAAAACTGTCAGTAGAAAGGGTTTGAAGACTACTAAAGAGGAAGTCAAGAAAGCAATAGTGCTTCCAAGTGCTGAAGAACAAGTCTTCAGTAGTTTATTCTCTTTAGTTGATGATCAACATAAGATGAAGAAAAACCATGTGAAATATATGGTTTGTTCATCATCTTACAGATGATTGTTGGTACAAAGAGGATCGAAACTCAAACATAAAGAGAAAATAAAGAGAAATTGTTAAAATGAAAACTGAGTTTGAAGCCACATTTGTACTAGCGACATCAATCCTGTAACCCTTAAGTCCAAAAAGAAATCCAAAAAGAAGGGGTTAAACAGGTAACAGCTGAGATTGCTCAAAAGAAGAAGGTACAACATAGGAACTTATCAAACTCCAATGCCAATGTGTCTGGAGAGCTGAAAACTTTATCACAAAATCAGACACAGCTGGTTGATGGTTCAACATCTATTGGGAAGAGTTAACCAATTAGATGTTCCTATGTTGAAACCACAGAAAAGGAGGTCCAAGCCAAAGATTCCTCTTCTTCACCATCTTCTTCCTTTCAGGCTGTTGTTTCCAACAAACCTGTTAGTTTACCATCTATTGATGAGAACAGACCCAAAACCAAAAAGGTTTGGGTCTCAAAATCTAACTAATTTGTTGTGTTTTGCAGGGTTCTTCAATGCCACAGACGCATCTGGTATGTAGACAGTGGAGGTCCATGCATATGACAGGAAACAAATCACTTCTTAATGACTACTCTCAAGGAAGGAAGGGTTTTGTGTCATTTGGCAATGATGCAAAGGGTTACATCATCGGCAAAGGCTTTGTTTCCAATGGGGAAATAAAGTTTGATGATGTTAACCATATGGAAAATCTCAAGTACAACCTCTTGAGGGTCAGTCAAATGTGTGACAAAGGCCATGTTGCTCTTTTCACCAGTCAGAACTGTCGGATTCTGTCATCCAAAGTTCTAAGTTTGATTGATAAGGTGTTGGATGAATACACTCTCCTGAAGGCCAACAGACAGGAAGAGTGTATGCCTTAGATCTTTCCAAGAAAATAGATCTCAAAGGCCATCCTTGCCTATTTTCCAAGGCTTCCCCTCAAGAATCTACTCTATGGCATAGAAGGCTGGGTCATGTTAATCTCAAAAACACAATCAGCTGATAAACCATGGTTTAGTAAGGGGACTGCCTATGAAGGAGTTCAAATGTGAAGATAACTGCACTGCTTGTTTTAAAAGAAAACAACACAAAGCTTCATTTCCCTCCATAGAAGAACCTAAGTCCACTGCCTGCTTACAGCTTCTTCACATGGATCTCTTTGTCCTGTGAGAGTGATGAGTATGGCTAAGAAGAAATCTGTCTGGTAATTGTGGATGATTACTCCAGATTTGTATGGACTTCTCCTTGCATTCAAAGGATGAGGCAGCTCAGAAGATTATCAACTTTGGTTATGTATGTTGAGAGCAGTATTCCCTCCCAGTCAAGTGTATTAGAAGTGATAATGGAACAAATTCAGAAACAATACACTTGATGAGTTCTACCTGTCAAAGGAATCAAGA
>CM046443.1:25646944-25711944 GCA_025506515.1 Flaveria trinervia
ATACATGCCACAAACCAGTCAGGTTCAAGCACCCCATTGCTCAACAACCACATGCTCTTCCTGAGCCTCAACTTCTCAATCTCATCACCTCCTCAACCTTAACAACACAGCTTCTTCACCCCTGGAGTTGTTGACTGGAGCATTTACCAGATGACTGTCTAGTCAGGAACACTGTTCACAGTGCTGGTCAACATGGTGGTGACATCTTTTTGGGAATCTGCACTTATGCTCTAGAGTCTGTGATGGATCATCCTCAAATGCCTCTTCATCATAGGTATCCCAGGTATCCTCTGAGGCAAGGCCAAATTATGTTTTGAAACTTGCATAGCAGCATTTGCCTCTATTAGAGAAGCAAATGTAGCTTTAATTAATAAGAACATAGAGCTAGAAAAGATCATTTCCAAAAGAAAAGCTGAGTTTGCTAGGCTTAAAGAGAAAAAATAATAAGATTTATAACTTAATGCCAAATCACTGATGATAAGGCTAGGGAAGAGGTACTTTTTGAAAGTACAAAGACCTCAAGAAACCCTTGCAGTCACCCAAGTAAGTGTGATTGATGGGTACAATCATGCCAAGGTTTTGAATGCTTCTCAGTAAGCAATCTGCTTCCAATGTGAATTTTGGCATTGGTTATAATCACACTGCTCCTCCTACAGATTTTGCTTCAAGAGCAAAGTGAAATCTGATGGAGAAAGCAATAACCAATCCACCTCATCATGTGATTCACTTTCTGATTGAGCACCATCAGAAGTTGAAGTAGTATTATTCCCTCGTTGCCTATCAGCTCATCTTGATGTTCAAATACTGACACCACATGATCAAGAGTTGATCAACTCAGGAGTTATTCTGGAAGTCCTGAAAGGACTGGAGGTGCAAGATTTAACACCTGAAGTTCAAACTCCACTACTGTCAGCACTGAAGAGAAGAAAACTGTCATAGAAAGGTTTGAAGACTACTAAGAGGAAGTCAAGAAAGCAAATAGTGTTCCAAAGTGCTGAAGAACAAGTCTTCAGTAGTTTTATTCTCTTTAGTTATGATCAACATAAGATGAAGAAGAAACCATGTGAAATATATGGTTTGTTCAATCATCTTCAAGATGATTGTTGGTACAAAGAGGATCGAAACTCAAACATAAAGAGAAAAATAGAGAAAATTGTTAAATGAAAAATGAGTTTGAGCCACATTTGTACTAGCGACATCAAATCCTGTAACCCTAAGTCCAAAAAGAAATCCAAAAGGAAGGGTTAAACAGGTACAGCTGAGATTGCTCAAAAGAAGAAGGTACAACATAGAACTTATCAAACTCCAATGCCAATGTGTCTGGAAGCTGAAACTTTATCACAAAATCAGACACGCTGGTTATGATGGTTCAACATCTATTGGAAGAGTTAACCAATTAGATGTTCCATAGTGAAACCCAGAAAAGGAGGTCCAAGCCAAAGGATTCCTCTTCTTCACCATCTTCTTCCTTCAGGCTGTTGTTTCCAACAAACCTGTTAGTTTACCATCTTATTGATGAGACAGACCCAAACCAAAAGGTTTGGGTCTCAAATCTAACTAATTTGTTGTGTTTTGCAGGGTTCTTCAACAGCCACAGACGCATCTGGTATGTAGACAGTGGAGGATCCATGCATATGACAGGAAACAAATCACTTCTTAATGACTACTCTCAAGGAAGGAAGGGGTTTGTGTCATTTGGCAATGATGCAAAGGTTACATCATCGGCAAAGGCTTTGTTCCAATGGGAAAAAAGTTTGATGATGTTAACCATATGGAAAATCTCAAGTACAACCTCTTGAGGGTCAGTCAAATGTGTGACAAAGGCCATGTTGCTCTTTTCACCAGTCAGAACTGTCGGATTCTGTCATCCAAAGTTCTAAGTTTGATTGATAAGGTTTGGATGAATACACTCTCCTGATGGCCAACAGGACAGAAGAGTGTATCCTTAGATCTTTCCAAGAAAATAGATCTCAAAGGCCATCCTTGCCTATTTTCCAAGGCTTCCCCTCAATAATCTACTCTATGGCATAGAAGGCTGGTTATGTTAATCTCAAAAACCAAATCAGCTGATAAACCATGGTTTATTAGGGGACTGCCTATGAAGAGTTCAAATTGAAGATAACTGCACTGCTTGTTTAAAGGAAAACACACAAACTTCATTTCCCTCCATAGAAGAACCTAAGTCCACTGCCTGCTTACATCTTCTTCACATGGATCTCTTTGGTCCTGTGAGAGTGATGAGTATGGCTAAGAAGAAATACTGTCTGGTAATTGTGGATGATTACTCCAGATTTGTATGGACTTTCTTCTTGCATTCAAAGGATGAGGCAGCTCAGAAGATTATCAACTTTGTTATGTATGTTGAGAAGCATATTCCCTCTCCCAGTCAGTGTATTAGAAGTGATAATGGAACAAATTCATAAACAATACACTTGATGAGTTCTACCTGTCAAAGGAATCAAGAGGCAGTTTAGCATTCCAAGAACTCCTGAACAAAATGGAGTAGTGGAGAGAAAGAACAGGACCCTTATTGAAGCTGCAAGTCCATGTTGGCTGATTCTGGACTGCCAATGACTTTTTGGGCTGAAGCTATCAATACAGCTTGCTATGTACGAATAGAGTTCTAGTAAATCAGAGGTTGATGAAGACTCCATATGAATTCTTCATCATTTGGCCCCTCTAATTCATTCTTCAAGCTTTTGAGGTGTCCTTGTTTCATTCTCAACACATGAGATCAACTCCAAAAATTTGATCCTAAGTGGATGCAGGGTACTTTGTTGGTTTCATCAACTTGCAAAGCATACAGAGTCTTCAACTGTAGAACAAAGATGGTTGAAGAGACTCTACATGTTTAAGTTTAATGAATCTCCAAAGACAAGATTCCACAAAGCCCTATGGAGCTATTTGATAATATGTTCCTTATCAAACTCCTGCTTTGCTCATGTCAACAGTTCACCACCTGGTGGTACTGCTGGTGCTGATGATGAGACGATAGCAGTACTCACCTCTTCAGGTTTAGTGACCAACTGCCTGTGTCCTCTAAACCTGATGCTCCTGTAGCTTCAGTAGCTCCATCCACAACAGTGCTGATGAGATTTCTGCATCTTCACTTCATTTGAGTTGCCACCATCTACATGGTTTCAAGAGTTCTAATCAACATCTGTTGCTGCTGCAGGTTCTACAAACACTTGCACTGATCTCATTGTTTATCACGAGCTGAAGAATCACCCAATGTCTCAAATCATTGTGATATCAATGCTGGATGTTTCAACACCAGAAGTCAGTTTTCCCGTTTCTGCTTCATGCTCTCTTCATCATCAGCTAGAGCCAAAGAATTATCATGTTGCACTTAAGACAATGGGTTGGTTGAAGCAATGCAGCTTGAGCTTCTTCAGTTCAAAATCAGCAAGTGTGGGAGCTTGTTCCTCTTCCCCCAGGTAAGTGTGCAATAGGCACTAAATGGGGTGTTTAGGAATAAACAGATGAAAATGGGCTTATTGTTAAGAACAAGGCCAAACTGGTTGTTCAGGGGTTTGCACAAAGAAGAAGGTATTGATTATGATTAACCTTTGCCCCTGTAGCTAGACTGGAGGCAATTAGATTGTTCTTAGCCTATGCTGCACTCCACAATCTTAAAGTTTTTCAATGGATGTTAAAAGTGCATTTTTATATGGTCAAATAAAAGAAGAGTTTATGTGTGTCAACCACCAGTTTTGAGGATAATAAACACCCAGAATGGGTATACAAGCTTGATAAGGCTCTTTATGGTTGAAACAAGCTCCTAGAGCCTGGTATGAGACATTATCTAACTTTCTTCTACAAAATAATTTCACTAGAGGCTCCATAGATAAAACCTTATTTATTAGAAGTGGATCAGCATAAGCTACATGTCAAATTTATGTTGATGATATTATATTTGCATCCTCTGATCCCCAGTTGTGTGATGATTTTACAAACTAATGCAAAGGAAGTTTGAAATGAGTGCAATGGGAGAATTACATTCTTTCTAGGCTTGCAAATCAAACAAAAAGCTGATGGAATTTTCATTCATCAGTCTAAATATACAAAAGATCTTTTAAATAAGTTTGATTTACAAATCTGTAAGCCATGTTCTACTCCCATGTGCAACACCACACAATTGGATATTGATCAGAAAGGTAAGCTGTTGATGAAACGCTTTACAGATGTATGATTGGGTCCTTGATGTATTTAACAGCTTCTAGACCAGATATTATGTTTGCTACATGTGTTTGTGCTAGATTTCAGGCTGCACCTAAAGAGTCTCATCTGATTGCAGTCAAGAGGATCTCTAGATATTTGCAAGGTACACAATCTCTAGTTTTATGGTATTCCACTGGCACTCTTGCAAATTAGTTTCTTTCTCTGATATGACTATGCAGGGTGTAAGTTGACCAGGAATCAACTTCTGGTGGATGTCAATTCCTAGGCAACTGTTTGATTTCTTGGCAGAGTAGAAAACAACATCTGTTGCTACATCCACTGCTGAGCCGGTACATTGCTGCTGCAAGTTGTACATCCCAAGTACTCTGGCTTCAGAATCAACTTTTGGTTTTATGGCATTACAGAGACTAAGACTCCGTTATTATTGGATAGTCCTTCAGCTCTTTGCATTGTCAAAATCCAGTCCAGCACTCTAGGACCAAACATAGAAATTGTAGACATCATTTATAAGAGATTGTTTTGAAAAGGGTCTAATAATCCTATGTTGTGCCTATGCTGATGAGCTTGCAGACATTTTTACTAAGCCTTTGGATAGTTCAACTTTCCACAACCTGGTGTTAAGGCTTGGTATGCTGCAGCTAGAATAAGTGACAACTACTGATGATCTCAGTAATAAGTACTGATGATCATTGTAACATGTCACATATAAGTACTGATGAGTTCTTTTACCCTCATAGTTTTTATAACTACTGAAGGCTAATGCCTCACAAGTACTGAAGTACTTTATCTGTTCTAAACTACTATGTAGTTACAACTACTAAATCAGTAAAAACAGATAAGTACTGACGTCCTATGAAACCCCTGAAAAGCAGATGAAAGTCTGATGAGTAAGGTGTTGAGGACAGTATGAAACAGCTGAAAAGTTAAGAATTGAGTGAAAACACTGCTGATGAGTAATTTCTCTTCAGTTGTTCTACAACTGCTGTTTCTAAACAACTGAAGCAAGACCATAGTCTTCAGTAGTTTCACAACTACTGATAACTATACCAAGTCTTCAGTTGTTTACAACAACTGATGGCAAACCACTGTCTTCAGTAGTTCACAACTACTGATGACAAACACCAAGTCCTCATTGTTTACATCATATGAAGTCAAAACCACGACCTTAGTAGTTTCATAAATACTGATGGTTAACACCAGACTTCAGCTGTTTCAAACGTCTGATGGTCAAAACGAAGTCTTCAGTTGTTTTATAACACCTTATGACACCACCCACTACTGTTAGTCGTTTTTAAACCTCTGAAGGTTAATACCACGTCATCAGTAGTTTCAAACAGCTGATGACCACACCAAAACCTTCAGTAGTTTTCTTTCAGCCTTTTCCTATTCCACCCTATAAATCCTGACCTTCTTCTTCTCAAACGTTCCATTAGCCTTCTTTTGACCCTTCTTTTCTGACTTTCATAAACTTTCAAAAATGGCACCCATGAGTCTAAAACCCAGACATAATTGCGTCGCCTACCTCACGAAATCGGCCTTCTGGACAAGTTTGATCACGCCATAGACCTATGGCTGATTCTCAGTAGTATCTACTGCTCTGCTCTTAAACCCGACTATCTACCCAGAGTCACTAAGTCAGTTTTGGTCCAATGCCTACGTTCACACTGATGTGCCTCTGGCCAAATTTCTGTTCTGGGTCATTGGTCACCAAAACACTTAGAGGTTACACCTGATGGCATTCATCGAGTGCTAATTTACAAGATGCTAATGCTGTGACTGAGTACCCGAAGGGCACAACTGATATGTCCTTCATCACCAATGGGTACGACGGAAATCTTCGAGCTGCTACCATACTGAAGAGAACTTCCCTGATGCTGAAAGACTGATATTTCATATGGTGAATGTTTGCTTAGCCTCGAAGACATCCTCATGGGATCAAATGTCTTCCTGGTGGCAACCGTATTATATTCAATTCTATAACACCAACCCTTAAATTTTTCACAATTGTGTTTCTAGAAATCAAAGATCTGGCACAGAAACCTGTGGGAAACAGATGGCTATTATATCCCAGGTTTCTGATGGCCATAATTTTAAATGAAATACAACTGATGGCCTTGTTGGCCTTGGAGTCCCTGCACCACTGTTCTAGCTGAGGTATACTCCAGGCATAACTCCGACCAATCTCTCAAAGAAGCTGCCCGTTTTGCTCAAACCCAAGCAAAGGGAACCCACAGCTTCAACTGCCAGGTCCAAAGTCCCCACCAGCCAAAATCCAAACCCAACAGCTAATTAGGGGATGAGTCCCCTGATGATGCTCCTGTACCACCCAACAGGATAAACCTACTGGTTCAAACCCTCCAGCAGTGTTAAAGACTCAACCAGCAACAGCCGCATAGGTATCCTCTCAAAGGATCCTGTTGCAACCACTTCAGGGAAACCACATTACTGAGACCTCTCTCACTTGAGAGGTTATCATTGAAGAGCATCCCTCTCCCCGGATGCAATCAGCTTCTATCCCCTCTTCCCATGCAAGCCCCCCCAATGTCCAACCATTATATTGCTAATGTGCTGACTCAGCTGCATGCCTCTCCTCCTCCCCTACAACCACCAACAAAGGGAGAACAACAGCAATTGAGGAAGAGGATACACATGCCTCTGACAACCCACAGCACCGGGTTTAAATGTCTATCTCCTGGTGTGGATATGGAGATCAGAACATCTGGTGAGGCTGCCACCTCTTCTGAATCAGCATATGATCAGACTGAGGTTGGTAACATAACTAAGACCTCACCAGAGGCAACAGCTGATGAAGGACAAAGTCCCGAGGCTGGAAGTCCCCAGTTCCAAGACAAAGGGCACATGCTACATCTGGTCTACACCCCAGTGCATGTACATCCTGCTACAAGCAGGAGGTCAGGTTTTCTGCATCTGCTGATGATGACCTGGGCTTCTTTTATGATGTTCTTACCCAGAACATAATCCTAGAGGAGGAAGTCAGTAGGCTGCAAAAACTACTTGACCAACTCTCTCAGGGAAAGACCATCTGCCACCACATCAACCCAACAGATACACCTTTCTCTGAAGGTCACTTAAACACATCCACTCAAAGAATCTCAGCCACCTGCTCTGTTTCTGGCACCATTTCTCAAGACCAAACCCCCCTGAGCAAATGGATGCTATCCCTCAAATCTCCCCTATCTCTCATCACACCGCAGATAACTGAACTTGTCATTAAAACTGTTGATGAGAGACTTTCTTCTGTCTTACAACCTATGGTGGAGGATGTACTGAGCCAAAGCTTTCTGCTGATCAAACCCTTAAAACCAATGCACCCAAAAAGGGGAGATTCCAGCAGTGAAAGCTAAAAGAAAGAGGATGGAGAAGGAGATAGAGAAAGAGAAGGACAAAGAAGTGGAAATAGAAAGGACTGTGTGTATGAGACCGAGAAAGAGAAGGAGAATGAGAATGATAAGGAGCTGAAAAGGAGAAAGTACATGAAAGTCAAAAGGACTTTCATGTCACATACAGAAAAAGAAAAGTGCTGAAAAGAGAAAAACTTGAATGAAATGGTTAAAGAGGCTGATGCTGAACACAGCAGATCAATGGACAATATCATTGATCAGCTGTTTAGGCAAGGTTTCAATACTGAAAAGCTGGACACTGAAATAAGAAGATTAGAGATCGAAGAGATTCAACAAGATGGGCCAGCTACAGCACAATGGATAGAGAAAGACTTGAGATCATGATTAGATTTATCAGCAAATACCTTGGGAGATCATTGATCGAAATAAAATCATGGACCAGGGAAAGCATCTTGGCCATAACCTCCAAGATCTGTTCGTCTGAGGCATATACTAAGGGATTAGTAATAGAAGCTTTGAATGAAGCAGGAGCAGGGAGCAGGACTGAGCTAGCCAAACACTCAATAGCCACACTCACCTCCAAAATGCTAACTCAGCCTGTCAACATTCCCTCTCCTAAACAACCACAACCACAACCCACAAAACCAACTCCCTTACCCTCAAAACCAACAGCCGATGATGCACCTAAGCAGAAGAAGAGAAAGGTGTTGAGGCTGGAAGAAGAAAAGAAGATGATGAGAAGACAGGCTGCCGATCTCAGCTGTTCTGCAGTTGCCTAAGGCCAAAGATCTCTCTCTTGCAATAACTCCTGAGCAACAAAGAGATGCAATCAAAGTGAAATTGGAAGAAGAAGAACAACACAGATTGCACGATGAAGAGTTATTGAGGAGAGTAGATAAAGCATATGCAGCCACTTCCTCCATCTTTAATATGAAAAAACAAGCTCAGAGGATTATACTCTTAGACATACTTTTCAGTATGTGAAAGAAAGAGTAAGAATTTGGCCTGATCCCAGGGTGGCTCACAGAATACAAAAGAAAAATATCCCTCAGAGATACAATGGGCAAGTGAAAAAGATTGTAGATGAAGTGATCTCCTTAGCCCTTGTAGTCACCCTGGGAAATCCTGGAAGATTTCAAAAAGGCCTACACCTCAAACATGCCTCCACAAAAGATGTTGGAGAACAGAATGATCAAAAAGGTACTGGTGTATAAAAGGCTGAATGAGATCAGAAAGGATGAGTTACCACTGCTGTTAGAAGGTCATCATCCTGATGAATTTGCTTACAAACAGATTACAACAGTGGTACTCCAAAATGGAAAACAGGTCAAATTCTTGTCTGAGTACTATGGGCCAGAAGGATTCTTCGATGGTGAGGCAGAGGAGCTCACCATGGAGGAACAAATTGTATTTTGGAGGCCTACACCAGGGAATCCTACAGGCTCATAGTTAGGAAGTGAGTCTCATGGAAGGGGGAACAGCTCAGTGTCCAATTCCCAATACAGAGCTCCCATCCATACATTGCCAACCAAATCATCAGAGACTCATTCCCAGGCCAGTGCTTATATGGGTCATCTTCTCAACTGATCAAGAAGGAAAAAGACCAACCATTCTGCCAACAATAAGTGGGAAAATAAATCAATTAGAGGTTTTGGCTGCATTGGTTCAGGGGGAGTTTGTTGGACCAAAAGAACCAATGAGCCAAGATCAAAAACCTCTAAGTCCCACATGATATCACAACACTGCTGAAGGCTTATCAGCAGTTCGACAAGTGCTGAAGACTTCAACATCTGAAGATCAGTACTGAGACTTCACAGCTGAAGACTAAGTGCTGAAGCTCAACAGCTGAAGCACACAAATGCTGAAACTGAAGACTAAGTGCTGAAGTCCAACAGCTGAAGAACACAAGTGCTGAAGCTGATGACCAAAGTACTGAAGGTCAACAGCTGAAGATACAAGTGCTGAAGCTGAAGACCAAAGTACTGAAGTTCAACAGCTGAAGAGTCCACAAGTGCTGAAGATCAACAACTGATGAATCGTCTGAAGTTCAGTCTGAAGACCAGTGCTGAAGTTTCAGTAGTTTGTCACAACAGCTGAAGAGTACTTCTTCAGTAGTTGTATTATCAGTAGTTTTATGTTTTTACTTTCAGTAGTTTTGTAAACGACTGAAGAGCTTGTTCTTCAGTCTGTAGTTTCAGTAGTTTCTTATCAGTAGTTTTGTAATAAGTAAACACTTAGCTTCTTGTAAGAAGATGTCAGCTGTTGACATGACTCTTCAGTAGTTTTAGTGTTTCAGTAGTTTGTTAAATACGGTTAGATGTCACTATCAAGTGACATCAGCCTACGTCATCTTTCCTTATATAAGAAGAATGACCTAATTGTATTCAGCGAAAGCCATGCCAAAGCGTGTGATTGAATGAAATATTCCTTTTGCAGAAACTTTCTCTCTCTATAACTACTTCTGTTTATTGCTATATCTTTGGTATTCTTGCCCGAATTGTGCTAGTTGGTATCTATTCCGCTGCTGAAATCATTCGAATCGATCAAACTAGATGCTGAGATCCTATCAGAGGATGTCTTAGGAGGTAAGCAAACATTTACCATGTGAAAGATAAGACGTTCTGCATCATGGAAATGCTTCTTCATGGATGGTAGAGGCACTGAGGTTTCCCTGATATCCATGATGGCAAGGGATAAATCAGTTGTGCCTTTGGATACCCAGCAGGAAAGTGGCATCATTGAAGTAAGGGTTTTGGCGAATGACTTCCTGAGAGATGACCACTTGATGATTGTTGACGAACGACTGGAGAGACTCGGTGTTGTTCTGCCCAGTTAGAAGGGTGACCTTCGTCCAAACCTGTGTAAGGATTCGACATGAATGGTGGGATTTAAAACGAGGCTGTTTGGTAGGGAGATTGGACCATTAGATCAATGGCGTTGTTGAACTTTGTCCAGAAGGGTGATTTTGTGAGGTAGGCAACACAGTTATGGCATGGTTTGAGCTGCATGGTCGCCATTAATGAGAGAGAAGTTTTGGAGATTTGAACGTTAGGTTTGGAAAGGATGAAGCGCTGAAGGAGTAGGTATGGGGTATTTAAGGGTAAGGGTTGGAAAACGACTGAAGGGTTTGTTAGTCATCGATAGTTATAAGGACTGATGACATGGTATTACCCTTTCAGAAGTTGAAACAACTGAAGTCTTGGTTTTAGGCATCAGCAGTTAAAACTACAGAAAACCATGGTTGTGACTTCATGTTTTGAAAACAACTGAAGACTCGTTTTTGTCTTCAGGTGTTGTAAACAGCTGATGACTTGGTGTTAGTCATCAGTAGTTGTGAAACTACTGAAGACATGTTTTGTCATCAGTTGTTGTAAACAGCTGATGACTTGGTGTTAGTCATCAGTATTGTGAAACTACTGAAGACATGGTTTTGTCATCATTGTTTAGGATGAAACACAGTTGTAGAAACAACTGAGGAGAAAGTTCTCATCATAGTTTTCATCAATTCATAGCCTTTCAGCTGTTTCATACTGTCCTCAACACTTACTCTCATCCTTTTAGCTGTTTTCAGTTATTTCATAGGACATCAGTACTTATCTGTTTTTACTGACATCATAGTTATAACTACACTCAGTAGTTTAACTTTATCAGTTGTTTTAAACAGATCAGTACTATATGTGATAATGGTAGTACTAATGATCATCAGTACTTATATACTGAGATCATCAGTATTATCACTTATTCTAGCTGCAGCATACCAAGCCTTAACACTAGTTTTGGAAGTTGAACTATCCAAAGGCTTAGTAAAATGTCTGCAAGCTCATCAGCACTAGGCACAACCTAGGATCAATCAGACCTTTTTCAAAACATCCCTAATAAATGAGGTTTGAACTCTATGTTTGGTCCTAGAGTGCTGGACTGGATTTTTGACAATGCACAGAGCTGAAGCACTATCCATATAATGGATCTGTCTCTGTAATGCCATAATCCAAAAGTTTTTCTGAAGCCAGAGTACCTGAGATACACTCAGCTGCAATGTACTCTGCTTCATAGTGGATGTAGCAACATATGGTTTTTTCTTACTCTGCCAAGAAATCAAATAGTTTGCCTATGAATTGACTCCACAGAAGTTGACTTTCAGTTTTAACTTGACCTGCATATTCCTATTTGAAAAAGCACCTATTTTCAAGAGTGTCCAGTGAATACCATAAACCTGAGATTGTATACCTGCAAATATCTAAAGATCCTCTTTCCTGCAATCCAATGAGACTCTTTAGAGCAGCTTGAAAAATCTAGCACAGCACAGTAGCAAACTCATATCTGGTCTAGAATTTTTAAGTAATTAGGACCCAATCATACTCTGTAAAGTTTTCATCAACAGCTTTACCTTTCTGATCCGCATCCGTTGTGTGTGTTGCACATGGAGTAGAACAGGGCTTACAATTTGTAAATCAAACTTCTTCTTCAAGATCTTTATATTGGAAACCCCCTGATGAATAAAGGTTCTGACAAGATCAGTAATCACAAGTTTGATGTATCAGAATATAAAGCAGCGGAATACAAACACGAATTAGACAAATTGTAGCAAGCAAACGATATTTGTAAGCATTAAGATCGCATACGGTTATAGGGAGAGAATATGTATTTCTGATTTCTAGGAATGTTTATAGATGTAGAATATTTCTAGTCGAATCAATCATTCATTCCATTCGATTACTCATTTCATGCTACGATTACAATAGGTTGTCACTCCTTATATAGAGTGCAACAATCACTGCTGTTGTCAAGGAAAGTGACAACTGGTAGATCCAATACAGAAATAACTAATTCTTAACAAACTACTGAAATGTTCACAACTACTGAGAACATATCAGCAAGTTAAGTACAAAAATATAAAACTACTGAAACTACAACGACTGAAGAACAAGCTCTTCAGTCGTTTTACAAAACTACTGAAACATAAAACTACTTAAACTAAAATATAAAACTACTGATTCACACTACTGAGGAGTACTCTTCAGCAGTTGTGACAAACTACTGAGGCTTCAGTACTTGATCTTCAGACTTTGACCTTCAGTGTTTCATCAGCTGATGACTTCAGTAGATATCATCAGCTGATGTCTTCAGTCTTTGTCTTCAGACTTTGTACATCAGTTGTTGATCTTCAGCACTTGTGAACTCTTCAGCTGTTGTACTTCAGTACTTGGTCTTTCAGCTTCAGCACTTGTGTTCTTCAGCTGTTGTACTTCAGCACTTTGGTTCTTCAGCTGTTAAGGTCTTCAGCACTTGATCTTCAGCTGTTGAAGTCTTCAGCACTTGTCAAACTACTGATGAGGCTTTCAGCAGTTGTTGTGATACCGTGTGGGACTTAGAGGTTTTCTGATCTTGGCTCATTGGTTCTTTTGGTCCAACAAACTCCCCCTGACCAATGCAGCCAAAACCTCTAACTTATTTATACTCCCACTTATTGATGGCAAAAATGTTGGTCTTTTTCCTTCTTGATCAGTAGAGAAGATGACCCATGTACGCTCCGGCCTGGGAAGAAATCCTCAAATATTTGTTTGGCAGAGTATGAATGGGAACTCTGTTTTGGGGAACTGGACACAGAGTTGTTATCCCATTCATGAGATTTACTTCCCCATAATGAGTCTGTACGACTCTCTTGTGTAGGCCTCAAGGAAGGTGATTTGTTCCTCCATGGTTAGCACTTCAGTACCTCCTTCAAACAATGATTCAGGCCCATAATACTCAGACAGGTATTTGGCCTGTTTCCCATTCTTTAGCTCCACAGTTGTTATTATTCTGTAAGCAAACTCATCCGGGTGATTACCCTCTAGGAACAACTGGAGCTCATTTTTCCTGACTTCCTCAAGCCTCTTGTAACTAACCCTTTTTTCACTATTTTGTTTTCCAGCATCTTCTGAGGGGTTAGATTAGCTTTGTAGGCCTTCTTGAAGTCTTCTAGGATTTCCCAGGGTGAAACTACAAAGACCAGAGAGATCACTTCATCTACGATCTTTTTCACCTGGCCAATGTATCTCTGAGGTATATTGTTCTTATGAATTCTGTGAGAGACCCTGGGATCAGGCCAATCCTCACTCTTTCCTTTTGATATTGAAAGGTATGCCTGAGAGTGTAAAGTCTGAGGGCTTGCTCCTTCATATTGATGATAGAAGATGTGGCTGCATAAGCTTTGTCAACTCTCTTCAGCAATTCCTCATCATGCTTTTATGAAGCTCTTCTTCTTCTAGCTTCACTTTAACCATTTGTCTCTGGACTTCAGGAGTAATTGCTGAGGAGTGACTTGTGGCCTTAGGCAACTGAATCACAGCTGAGAGCGGCAGCCTGTCTTCATCATCTTCGTCATCATCTTCTAGCCTCAATATCCTTCTCTTCTTCTTCAAGGGTATATCATCGGCTATGGGTTTGAGGGTAAGGGAGTTGGTTTGGTGGGTTGTGTTTTGGGTGGTTTTGGTGTGGGAATGTTGACAGGCTGTTCTAGCATCCTTGAGGTGAGTGTGGCTTTTGATTGCTTGGCTAGCTCAGTCCTGCTCCCAGCACCGCTTCATTCAAAGCTTCAATGACAAGCCCCTTAGTATACTTCAGATGAACAGATCTTGGTGGTGATTGCCAAGATACTGTCCCTGGACCAAGCTTTGATTTCGATCATTGATCTTCCAAGATATTTTGCAATAAATCTGATCATGATTTCAAGCCTTTCTCTTTCTAACACTTCATAACTTGCCCATCTTCTGATTTCTTCAATCTCTAGTCGTCGAATCTCAGAGTCAAGTTTATTGGTGTCATGGCCTTGCCTAAACAGCTGATCAATGATGTTGTCCATTGATCTACTGTGTTCGGCATCAGCCTCTTTTATCAGTAGCTCCAAGGCTTTATCTTCAGCAATGTGCTCATCAGCACCTTTCTTTCTCTTGTAGGTGAGCATTGGTTGCTGTTCTTTCTCCTCCTCTCCTTTTCCTCAGATCTTTTTTTCCTCTTCCTTTCTTTCACTGCAGTACTCTCCCCCTTTTTGGTTGCATTGGAGGAAGGGGTTGGTACCGCAGAAAGAGTCTTTTGGACAGCAGCATCAACCAAGGGCTGTAATGTTGAGGAAAGCCTCTCATCAAGGGCTTTGATCACTATATCAGTGATTATGGGGTGATGAGAGGAGGGGAATTTTGGAGTACAGCACCTATTTGCTCAGGAGGGTTCTGTTCCTGAGAAGTAGGGCCTGAAGCAGAGGCAGGTGGTTGATTTTGGGGTGGCTCTGTGTTTGGGAAACCTTCAGGGAAGGTGCCATCTGTGGGTGTATGAGGGTGGCAGATGGACTTGCATCCTGAGACATCTTGCCACAGCTCTTTGAGTCTGCTAACCTCATCCTCTAGATGGTGTTTTGGGCAACTACATCATAGAAGAAGCTCAGGTCATCATCAGTTAATACTGAATCACCTGACCTCCTGCTTAGAGCAGGATTTACATGCACTGGGTGTAGACCAGTTGGTGCATGTGCCCCTTGTGCTTGGTACTGGGGACTTCCAGCCTCAGGACAATGTCCATCATCAGCTGTTGCCTCTAGGGAGGTCTTAGCAATGTTACCAGCCTCACTCTGGTCATGTGCTGAGTCAGAGGAGGTGGCAGCCTCACTAGATATTCTAAGCTCCTTGTCTACACCAGGAGATAGAATTGGGAAACCCCTGTGCTGTGGGTTCTCAGGTGCACTGTGTTCCTCCCCCTCAATTGTAGAGGTATTCCCAGTAGTAAGTGGTTTCTGGGGAGGGGGTGAGGAGTGCAATTGAGTCAGCACTTGTGCAACTATTAAAGTTGGGCTGTGAGGGGCGGTTGTTTGGGGTAAGGGGTTAGAAGCAGTGTGCACCTGGGGTGGATGGTGCTCTTCAATGGCAATCTCCTCAAGTGAGTAAGATCCCAGATAAGTAGGTGCCCCTTGGGTTGCTGCAGGCTCCTGTTGAGAGGAAGCCTGAGCGGCTGTGGCTGGAAGAGTCATTGTATCCACTAGGGGGTTTGGACTAGTGGATATATCCTGCGTTTGTGGTGCAGGAGCATCCTCAGGGGACTCAATTCCCTGAGTAGCCATTTTGGGTTTCTTTTTGGTGGGTTTGGTGGGGACATTGGATTTGGAGGTGGTGGCTGTGGGTTCCAGCTGCGTGGGTTTTCGCAGCTTGGCAGCCAGTTTGAGTGTCCGGTCAGAGTTGTGCCGGGAGTATACTTCTGGCAGAACAGCCGTAGCAGGGACTCCCAAGCCAACAAGTCCCAGCATTAAGCTGGTCTATAATAATGGCCATTATGAACCGTGGATAGAGTATCCAACGGTTGGCAGTTAGTTTTTGAGCCATATCTTTGAGCTCTGAAAATATTAATTCTGAAAAGTTCAGTGGTGTTGCTCAAGGATAGAATACATTACCTGCTGCCATTTGGTGGACATTTGATCCCAAGACGATGTCTTAGGGGCCAAACATACATTGACCATGTGAAAAATCAGGCGCTCAGCGTCATTAAAGTGTTTTCATGATGGTGGTGGCACTGAGATCACCTTGATATCCATGCTGAGCAAATGATAGATCTATGGTGCCCTTCGGATATCCAGCAGGAGAGGTAGCATCACTCAGTTGAAGAATTTTACGGATTGTTGCAGGAGTAATCACTACTTCTTTGTTGTTGACGACTGACCGGAGGGATCGTGTGTTGCTCTCCTCAGTTGTACAGTAACGTTCATCCAAAATTGGTTCAAGGATTCGGCATGTAAGACGGGTTTAGAAGGAATGCCTTGTTGTATTGGGACTGAACCATAAGATCGATAGCAGTATCGAACTTAGTCCAGATCGGCGATTTTGTGAGGTAGGCAACACAGTTGTGTCGCGTTTAATTTGCATAGACGCCATGGAGAAGAAGTTTTGGAGAGGAACGTTAGGTTTGAAGAAGATGAAGCATGAAGAGCACAGGTTAGGGGTATTATATAGGGTACGGGTGAGGAAACGACTGAAGGATGTGGTGTTAGTCATCAGTAGTTTTAAACGACCGTTGACATGGTATTATCCTTTCAGACGTTGAAACAGCTGAAGTCGTGGTGTTAGGCATCAGTAGTTTAGAAAACTACTGAAGACCGTGGTTTTGACTTCAGATGATTGAAACAACTGAGGACATGGTGTTTGTCATCAGTAGTTATGAAACTACTGAAGACAGTGGTTTTGTCATCAGCTGTTGTAAACAACTGAAGACTTGGTATTAGTCATCAGTAGTTATAAAACTACTGAAGACGTGGTTTTGCTTCAGTTGTTTAAAATGAAACAACAGTTGTACAAACGACTGAGAGAAAGTTCTCTTCAGCTGTTTTCGTCAATTCTTAGCTTTTCAGCTGTTTCAAACTGTCCTCAACACATTCATCAGTCTTTATGGCTGATTTCAGTTGTTTCATAGGACATCGTTACTGTTTTTACTGATTGCAGTAGTTATGACTGCATCAGTAGTTGTAACTACATCAGTAGTTTAGAACAGATGAAGTACTTCAGTACTTGAGACATTTAGCCTTCAGTAGTTATAAAAACTACTGAGGTTAAAAGAGCTCATCAGTACTTATATGTGACAGGTACTCATGATCATCAGTATGAATTACTGAGATCATCAGTAGTTGTCACCTATTCTAGCTGCAGCATACCAAGCCTTAACACCAGGTTTTGGAAAGTTGAACTATCCAAAGGCTTAGTAAAATGTCTGCAAGCTCATCAGCACTAGGCACAAACTTAGGATCAATCAGACCTTTTTCAAAACAATCCCTTATAAAATGATGTCTGATCTCTATATGTTTGGTCCTAGAGTGCTGGACTGGATTTTTGACAATGCAAAGAGCTGAAGCACTATCCATTAACAATGGAGTCTTAGTCTCTGTAATGCCATAATCCAAAGTTGGTTTTGAAGCCAGAGTACCTGAGATGTACAGCTTGCAGCAGCAATGTACTCTGCTTCCGCAGTGGATGTAGCAACTGAGGTCTGTTTCTTGCTCTGCCAAGAAATCAAGCAGTTGCCTAGGAATTGACATCCACCAGAAGTTGATTTCCTGGTCAACTTACACCCTGCATAGTCACTGTCAGAAAAAGCAACTAATTTACCAGAATGTCCGGTAGAATACCATAAACCTAGAGATGGAGTGCCTTGCAGATATCTAAAGATCCTCTTGACTGCAATCAGATGAGACTCTTTAGGTGCAGCCTGAAATCTAGCACAAACACATGTAGCAAACATAATATCTGGTCTAGAAGCTGTTAAATACATCAAGGACCCAATCATACATCTGTAAAGTGTTCATCAACCACTTTACCTTTCTGATCTGAGTCCAGTTGTGTGGTGCTGCTCATGGGAGTAGAACAGGGCTTACAGTTTTGTAAATCAAACTTTTGCAAAAGATCTTTTGTATATTTGGATTGATGAATAAAAATTCCATCAGCCTTTTGTTTGATTTGCAACCCCAGAAAGAACTGTAATTCTCCCATGGCACTCATTTCAAACTTCTGTTGCATCAACTTTGTAAAGGCATCACACAACTTTGGATCAGAGGATGCAAAAATGATATCATCTACATAAATTTGAACAAGTAGATTATGCTGCCCAGCTTTCTTAATAAATAAAGTCTTGTCTATGGAGCCTCTAGTGAAATTGTTTTCCAGAAGAAAGTTTGATAATGTCTCATACCAGGCTCTGGAGCTTGTTTTAACCCATAAAGAGCTTTATCAAGCTTATACACCCAATTAGGATGTTTATTGTCCTCAAAGCCTGGAGGTTGACATACATAAACCTCTTCTTTTTTCCATACAAAAATGCACTTTTGACATCCATTTGAAAGACTTTAAGTTTTTGATAAGCAGCATAAGCTAAAAACAATCGAATTGCTTCCAGTCTGGCTACAGGGGCAAAGGTTTCATCATAATCAATACCTTCTTCTTGTGCAAACCCCTGAACAACCAGTCTGGCCTTGTTCTTAACAATAAGCCCATTTTCATCAGTTTTGTTCCTAAACACCCATTTAGTGCCTATTGCACACTTACCTGGAGGTAGAGGAACCAGTTCCCACACTTGCTGTTTTTTGAACTGAAGAAGCTCAAGCTGCATGGCATCAACCCATCCATTGTCCTTTAAAGCAATGTGATAATTCTTTGGCTCTTGCTGACTGATGAAGAGAGCATAGAGCAGAAATTTGACAATTGACTTCTTGTTGATACTCCAGCAGTGATATCACCAATGATTTGAGACATAGGGTGATTCTTCAGATCTTGATACACAATGAGATCTGTGCAAGTGTTTGTAGCCGGTTCAGCAGCAACAGATGGTGATGGTGAATCATTTCCTTGAAACCAATCAGTGGATGGTAATTCAAAGGAAGTTGAATTCGAAGAAATCTCATCAGCATTTGTTGTGGATGGTGCTACTGGCGCTACAGGAACATCAGGTCTAGTTGAGTCAGGCAGCTGATCACTAAACCTGAAGAGGTGAGTACTGCAATCATCATCATCATCAGCAGTACCACCAGGTGGTGAACTGTTGACAGGAGCAACAGCAGGAGTTTGATAAGGAACATATTGCAGTATGTCCAAATCAAATAACTCCACAGGACTTTGTGGAATCTTGTCCTTTGGAGATTCATTAAACTTAACATGTAGAGTTTCTTCAACCATCTTTGTTCTGCAGTTGAAGACTCTGTATGCCTTGCAAGTAGATGAATAACCAACAAAGTATCCTGCATCCACCTTAGGATCAAATTGTGGAGTTGATCCTTTGTGTTGAGAATAAAACAGGGACACCCAAATGCTTTGAAAAATGAAATCAGAGGAGCCAAATGATGGAGAACTTCATATGGAGTCTTCATCAACCTCTGATTTACTAAAACTCTATTTTGCACATAACAAGCTGTGTTGACAGCTTCGGCCCAAAAGGTCAATGGCAAACCTGAGTCAGCCAGCATGGACCTTGCAGCTTCAATGAGGGTCCTGTTCTTTCTCTCCACTACTCCATTTTGTTCTGGAGTCCTTGGAATGCTGAACTGCCTTTTGATTCCCTTTGAAAGATAGAAGTCATCAAGTGTATGATTTCTGAACTCAGTTCCATTATCACTCCTAATACACTTGACTGGAAGGGAATACTGCTTCTCAATGTACAGCACAAAGTGGATAATCTTCTGAGCAGCCTCATCCTTTGAATGTAGAAAGAAAGTCCATACAAATCTGGAGTAATCATCCACAATTACCAGACAGTATTTCTTCTTTGCCATGCTCATTACTCTCACAGGACCAAATAGATCCATATGCAGTAATTGCAAGCAGGCAGTGGACTTGGACACTTCAATAGGAGGAAATGAGACCTTGTGCTGTTTTCCTTTTAAACAAGCAGTGCAAGTTTCATCACAGTGGAACTCCTTTATTGGTAAGCCTCTGACTAAACTATTGTGGCTAAGCTGATTCATGTTTTTGAGATTAACATGACCAAGCCTCCTGTGCCACAGTTTAGATTCTTGAGAAGAGGCTTTGGAAAATAGGCAAGGATTGCCTTTGAGATCTATCTTCTTAGAGAGATCTAAGGCATACACTCTTCCTGTCCTGTTGGCTTTCAGGAGAGTGTGATCATCCAACACCTTGTCAATCAAGTGCAAAACTTTGGATGACAGAATCCTACAGTTTTGACTTGTGAAAAGGGCAACATGGCCTTTATCACACATTTGACTGACACTCAAGAGGTTGTACTTGAGATTTTCCACATGATTAACATCATCAAATTTGATTTCTCCATTGGAGACAAAGCCCTTACCGATGATGTAACCCCTAGCATCATTGCCAAAAGAAACAAATCCCTTCTTTCCTTGAGAGTAGTCATGAAGAAGAGAGATGTTCCCAGTCATGTGCATAGATCCCCCACTGTCTACATACCAGATGCTACTTTGGCATGTTGAAGAACCCTGCAATATAAACAATCAGTTAGTTTTAGAGACCCAAACCTTTTTGGTTTTGGGCCTGGTCTCATCAATAGATGGTAAACTAACATGTTTATTTGTAACAACAGCCTGAGAAGAAGAAGATGGTGTAGAAGAGGAGTCCTTTGGCTTAGACCTCCTTTTCTGTGGTTTCAACATAGGAGAATCTAGTTGGTTAACTCTACCCCAAGATGTTGTACCATCATCACCAGCTGTGTCTGATTTTGTGATAAAGCTTTCAGCTCATCAGACACATTGCTAGTGGAGTTAGATAAGGTCCTATGTTGCACCTTCTTCTTTTGAGCACCCTCAGCTGTCACCTGTTTAACTCCTTCCTTTTTGGATTGCTTTAAGGACTTAAGGGTTACAGGATTTGATGTTGCTGATACAAATGTGGTCTCAAACTCAGTTTTCATTTTTACCATTTTCTCATTAATTTCTTCTTTTGTTTGAGTTTGGAACCTCTTTTGTACCAACAATCATCTGTAAGATGATTGAACAAACCACATACTTCACATGGTTTCTTCTCATCTTAGGTTGATCATCAACTAAAGATGGTGAAGCAACAGAAGACTTGTTCTTCAATGCTTTGGAAGCATTGGTTGCTTTCTTGACAGCATCTTTAGTAGTCTTCAAACTCTTTCTACTGCCAGTTTTCTTCTCTTCAGTGCTGACAGCAGTTGAAGTTTGAACTTCAGGAGTTGAATCCTGCTCTCCAGTCCTTTCAGGACCTTCAGGATTGACTCCTGAGTTGATCAACTTATTGATCATGTGAATGTCAGCATTTGGACCATCAACATCAGCTGATAGGTTCAAGGAGGACTTGATGCTGACTGCTACTTCTGATTGTGCTGTATCAGAAGGTAGATCACATGATTGATGGATTGGTTATCACTCTCACCATCAGATTCTACCTCTGCTCTTGGGGTAAAATCTGTAGGTGGAGCAGTGTGATTGTAGCCAATGCCAAACTTCACATTTGAAGCAGATTGCTTACTAAGAAGCATTTCAAAACCTTTGCATGATTGTACCCATCTATCACACTCGACCTGGGTAACTGCAAGGGTTTCTTTGAGATCTTTGTACTTCTCTAGAAGTACATCTTCTCTAGCCTTATCATCAATTATTTTGCAATTCAGTTTATAAACCTCATCATTTTTATCTTTGAGCACAAACTCAAACTCAGCTTTGTTTTTGGAAATTATTTGTTCTAGCTCAATGTTCTTATTAATTAAAGCTACATTTGCTTCTCTAATGGAAGCAAATGCTGCTATGCATTGTTCAGAACATAATTTGGCTTTTGCCTCAGAGGATACCTGTGATACCTGAGGTGTAGAGGCATTGGAAGATGAAGTATCAGCAGACTCCAAAGCCATAAGAGCTAGATTCCCAAAGGGACTGTCACCACCATGTTGACCAGCACCTGAGAACAGTTGATCATGACCAGACAAGTCATCTGGTAAACTGCTCCAGTCAACAACTCCTGGGGTGAAGAAGCTGTGTTGTTGAGATGAAGGTTGTTGATGAGATAGGGAAGGCTGAGGTTCTGGTAATGCATGAGGTTGTGGTGTCATAGGAACTTGAACTTGATTTGACTGTGGCATGTAATAACAAGGGTACTGATGGCATTTGACCCTGAGGAACAAAATATGCCGGAGATTGTTGTTGAGGATGATGACTAGATGTGACAGGATGTTGCCCTCTGTTTTGTTGACTATTGCCAGGAAAGTCACAAAGGGTGCAGTAGAGTTTGATCCAGTTGATCTACACTCTCTTGCAAAGTGTCCAAGCCGTTGGCATTTGTGACACCTCAACTTGCTCTTGTCAAAACCAACTTTGGTTTTGCCAGAGAGTCCTGGGAATTTTCTTCCAGTTCTTTTGTAGAACTTCTGAGATCTGATATTTATCAAGGCCATTTGGCTCAAAATATCCATCTCTTCTAAGTCATCATCAGCAATCCCCTTGAGATCATCCATAATGAAACATAGATTGTCATTATTACACCCAGTGAACTGACCATCAACACTTACAAATGCAGAATTAGAAGTGCTCGAAGAGAAATTAATATGCTCATCATACTGGCATTCAGATGAAGCATATTCTGACTCATGACCCACCAAGGCAGTGTTGCCTTGTATAAAGTCTTCAGTGAGCTTTCCAGATGAAGACAGCTTTCTCTTCTGTTCTATCTCTCTCTCAAAAGTGAGCAATTTCCCATGGAGTTGGGTGAGAGATAGTTTGTCCAAACTTGCACTGGAGCGTAGGACAATAGTATATGTGTCCCATCTCTCAGGCAGTGATCTGAGAAATCTGTTATTCATCTGAATATTGGTGTATTCAAGTTTGACCATTTTTAGTTCAGATCAAACAAGAAAACCGCTCATATTGTTGAGTCAGTGTCTCACCCTTTCTATGAGAATGTCTCATATTGTTGGGCAAGAATTTCTCTATTATTTGCCAAGACCTCATCTGTTCCTCCAAATTGTTCTTTCAAAGCAATCCAGAGGTCATGGGCAGTTTCATGATGCATTAGCCCAGAATAGATTTCATTGGGCAAAGCCATGGCCAGAATTCCATGGGCTTTTGCATCAATCTCAAGCAACTTCTTATCCTCATCTGAGTATTGCTCCCTCCTCTTCGGAACCATTTGATTGGTTTCCGGGTTATTCACCATAGGCTTGTGTGGACCATGTACCACTGATGTCCAACACCCTGCGCTGTTAACAGACAGGTGATGGAGCATACGTCTTTGCCATATGTTATACTCATTCCTAACCAGCATAGGAGGCTTGGTTGAGGAACCAGTATTGTGAGGATCATTGGAGGGAGTGGTCATTTTCAGTTCAAAAACATTTAGTTCAAGTTTTAAAAAGTTTTAGACAAACCACAACAAACTCAATGAGAACCAAGAAAAAGATCTCAGGATGAATGAGCAGAAATACAGAAAATTCAATCTCTATAACCTTTTCTTGCAAAACAAAAGCTAATTCAATCAAACTTGGATCTTGAATAGCAGTTTCAATGATCAATTATTAGATCGATCAATGATTAACCTGCTCTGATACCATTTGACAGGATCAGAATCACAAGTTTGATGTATCAGAATATAAAGCAGCGGAATACAAACACGAATTAGACAAATTGTAGCAAGCAAACGATATTTGTAAGCATTAAGATCGCATACAGTTATAGGGAGAGAATATGTATTTCTGATTTCTAGGAATGTTTATAGTAGTAATATTTCTAATCGAATCAATCATTCATTCCATTCATTACTCATTTCATGCTACATTACAATAGGTTGTCACTCCTTATATAGAGTGCAACATCACTGCTGTTATCACGGAAAGTGACAACTGGCAGATCCAATACAGAAATAACTAATTCTTAACAAACTACTGAAATGTTCACAACTACTGAGAACATATCAGCAAGTTAAGTACAAAATATAAAACTACTGAAACTACAACGACTGAAGAACAAGCTCTTCAGTCGTTTTACAAAACTACTGAAACAAAACTAGAAAAAAATATAAAACTACTGATATCACAACTACTGAAGAAGTACTCTTCAGCAGTTGTGACAAACTACTGAGGCTTCAGTACTTGATCTTCAGACTTTGACCTTCAGGTGTTTCATCAGCTGATGACTTCAGTAGATATCATCAGCTGATGTCTTCAGTCTTTGTCTTCAGACTTTGTACATCAGTTGTTGATCTTCAGCACTTGTGAACTCTTCAGCTGTTGTACTTCAGTACTTGGTCTTTCAGCTTCAGCACTTGTGTTCTTCAGCTGTTGTACTTCAGCACTTTGGTTCTTCAGCTGTTAAGGTCTTCAGCACTTGATCTTCAGCTGTTGAAGTCTTCAGCACTTGTCAAACTACTGATGAGGCTTTCAGCAGTGTTGTGATACCGTGTGGGACTTAGAGGTTTTCTGATCTTGGCTCATTGGTTCTTTTGGTCCAACAGGTTCCATCAGCCATTTGTTTGATTTGAAACCTAGAAAGAACGTAATTCTCTCCCATTGCACTCATTTCAAACTCTTTTTCATTAATTTGGTAAAATCATCACACAACTGGGGATCAGAGGATGCGAAAATAATATCATCATGTAAATTTGAACAAGTAGCTTACGCTGTCCACCTTCTTAATAACACAAAGTTTTATCTATGGAGCCTCTAGTGAAATTATTCTTGAAAGAAAAGTGGAAAGTGTCCATACTAGGCTCTATGAGCTTGTTTCAGCCCTAAAGAGCCTTATCAAGTTTATACACCCCATTCAGGATGTTTATTGTCCTTCAAACCTGTGGTTGACACACATAAACTTCTCTTTTATTTTACCATATAAAATACACTTTTGACATCCATTTGAAAACTTAAGATGGTGGAATGCAGCATAGGCTAAGCAATCTAACTGCCTCTAGTCTGGCTACAGGCAAAGGTTTCATCATAATCAATACCTTCTCTTGTGAGAACCCCTGTAAACCAGTCTAGCCTTGTTCTTAAGAATAAGCCCATTTTCATCAGTTTATTCCTAAACACCCATTTAGTGCCATTTCACACTTACCTGGGGGTAGAGGAACCAGTTCCCACACTTGCTGTTTCTTGAACTGAGTAGCTCAAGCTGCATGGCTTCAACCCATCCATTGTCTCTTAAGCAATATGATAGTTCTTTGGCTCTAGCTGACTGATGAAGAGAGCATAGAAGCAGAAGTTAGACAATTGACTTCTTGTTGAAACTCCAGCATTGATATCACCAATGATTTGAGACATTGGGTGATTCTTCAGCTCTTGAAAAACAATGATATCTGTGCAAGTGTTTGTAGAACCTTCAGCAGCAGTAGATGTTAATGCAGACTCTTGAAACCAAGAATTTGATGGTAACTCAAAAGATGTAGAGGAATCAGAAATCTCATCAGCATTGTTGTGGATGGAACTGCTGAAGCTACAGGAACATCAAGTTTAGCAGACTCAGGCAGTTGTCACTAAACTTGAATAGGTGAGTATTGATATTATCATCATCATCATCAATACCACCAGGTGGAAGACATGTTGCAGAAGATGATTTATCCACATGGTCTGCAACAACTGGAGGTTGATAAGGAACATATTGCAGCATGTCCAAATCAAACAACTCCACAGGGTTTTGTGGAATCTTGTCCATTGGTGATTCATTAAACTTCACATGCAAAGTCTCTTCAACTATCTTTGTTCTGCAGTTGAAGACTCTGTATGCTTTGCAAGTAGATGAATAACCAACAAATACCGTGCATACACCTTAGGATCAAATTATTGGTTGATCCTTTGTGTTGAGAATAAAACAGGGACACCCAAATGCTTTGAAAAATGAATTAGAGGAGCCAAGTGATGTAGAACTTCATATGGAGTCTTCATCAACCTCTGATTTACTAAGGCTCTATTCTGCACATAGCAAGCTGTGTTAACAGCTTCAGCCCAAAAGGTCAGTGGCAAACCAGAGTCAGCCAACATAGACCTTGCAGCTTCAATTAGGGTCCTGTTCTTTCTCTCCACTACTCCATTTTGTTCTGGAGTCCTTGGGATGCTAAACTACCTTTTGACTCCCTTTGAAAGATAAATTCATCAATATATGGTTTCTGAATTCAGTTCCATTGTCACTCCTTATACACTTGACTGAAAGGAAATACTGCTTCTCAACATACAACACAAAGTTGATAATCTTCTGAGCAACCTCATCCTTTGAATGTAGAAAGAAAGTCCATACAAATCTGGAGTAATCATCCACAATTACCAGACGGTATTCTTCTTTGCCATACTCATCACTCTCACAGGACCAATTAGATCCATATGCAGTAGTTGCAAGCAGGCAGTGGACTTAGGCTCTTCATAGGAGGAAATGAGACTTTGTGCTGTTTTCCTTTTAAACAAGCAGTGCAGGTTTCATCATAGTGGAACTCCTTTATTGGTAAGCCTCTCACTAAACTATTGTGGATCAGCTGATTCATGTTTTTGAAATAACATGACCCACCTTCTGTGCCACAGTTTAGATTCCTGAGGAGAGGCTTTGGAAAATAGGCAAGGATGGCCTCTGAGATCTATTTTCTTGGAAACATCTAAGGATACACTCTTCCTGTCCTGTTGGCCCTCAGGAGAGTGTGATCATCCAACACCTTATCAATCAAATTCAGAACTTTGGATGACAGAATCTTGCAGGTCTGACTGGTGAAAAGAGCAACATGGCCTTTATCACACATTTGACTCACACTCAAGAGATTGTACTTGAGATTTTCCACATGATTAACATCATCAAACTTTATTTCTCCATTGGAGACAAAGCCTTTTCCAATGATGTAACCCTTACCATCATTGCCAAAAGAAACAACCCCTTCTTTCCTTGAGAGTAGTCATGAAGAAGATAGCTGTTCCCTGTCATATGCATAGATCCCCCACTGTCTACATACCAGATGCTACTTTGGCATGTTGAAGAACCCTGCAATCATAAACAATTAGTTAGTTTTTGAGACCCAAACCTTTTTGGTTTTGGGTCTATTCACATCAACAGATGGTAAACTAACAGTTGCTATGAATAACAGCCTGAGGGGATGGAGATGGTGAAGAAGAGATTCCTTTGCCATGGATTTTCTTCTCTGTGGTTTCAACACAAGAGCATCTAATTGGTTGACTCTCTCCAATAGATGTTGAACCATCATAACAAGTTGTGTCTGATTTTGTGATAAAGCCTTCAGCTTATCAGACACATTAGTGCTTGACTTTGATGAGTTCCTGTGTTGTACCATCTCTCTTTGAGCAACCTCAGCTATTACCTGTTTAAACCCCTTTCTTTGTGGATTTCGTTTTGGATTTTGGGGTTACAGGTTTTGATGTTGCTGGTACAAATTTGATTTCAAACTCAGTTTTTTATTTTATCCATTTTCTCTTTAATGTTTTCATTATGTTTGAGTTTGGAGCCCTTTTTATACCAGCAATCATTAGTAAGATGATTGAATAAGCCACATATTTCACATGGCTTTTTCTTCATCTTAAGTTCATCTGCTGAAGAAGATGAAACTACTAAGACTTGTTCTTCAGCAGTTTGCTATCAGTACTAGCAGTTTTCTTCCCTTTAGTACCTGCTTTCTTGATATCTTCTTCAGTAGTTTTCCCACCCTTTCTACTTGCAGTTTTCTTTCCTTTAGTACATGTAGTATTTGGGCTTGTTCTCCAGGTGTTATGACATTCTTTTTAGTACTTTTAGTACTTTGTGAAATATCACCTGGAGTGATCAACTTTGTGATCATGTGAGTGTTAGCATTTGAACCATCAACATCAGCTGATAGTTTCTGAGAGGAATTAATGTTGACTTCTACTTCTGATGGTGCTGTATCAGATAGTAGATCACATGATGAAAATGATTGGTTATTGCTTTCACCATCAGATTCTACCTCTGCTCTGGGAGTAAAGTCTGTAGGAGCAGTGTGATTATAACCAATGCCAAACTTCACATTGGAAGCAGATTGCTTACTAAGAAGCATTTCAAAACCCTTGCAAGAATTTACCCATCGATCACACTCTACCTGCGTAGTTGCAAGCGTTTCTTTGAGGTCTCTGTACTTCTTAGAAGTATCTCTTCCCTAGCCTTATCATTAGTGATTTGGCATTTAAGTTTGTAAATCCCATCATTCTTATCATTAATCACAGACTCAAATTCAGCTTCGCTTTTGGAAATTGTTTGTCCTAGCTCAATGTTCTTGTTAATTAAAGCTACATTTGCTTCTCTAATAGATGCAAATGCGGCTATGCATGTTTCAAAACATAGTTTGGCTTTTGCCTCAAAGGATACCTGTGATACCTGTGGTGTAGAGGCATTAGAGGATGAAGTATTAGCAGACTTCAAAGCCATAAGAGCTAGATTTCCAAAAGGACTGTCACCACCATGATGACCAGCACCAGAGAACAGTTGTTCATGACCAGACAAATCATCTGGTAAACTGCTCCAGTCAACAACTCCTGGGGTGAAAAAGTTGTGTTGTTGAGGTTGTTTTGTTGATGAGATTGGAGGTTGACGTTCAGGTAATGCATGTGGTTGTTGTGCAATTGGAGCTTGAACCGGATTTGGCTGAGGCAAGTAATAGCAGGGTAAGGATATGACATTGGACCCTGGGGACAAAGTATGCAGGAGATACGGGTGTGATTGATGAGCAGAACCAGCAGGATTTGCCCTCTGTTTTGTAGACTAGTGCTAGGAAAAGTCACAAAGGGTGCAGAAGAGTTAGATCCAGTTGATCTACATTCTCTTGCAAAGTGTCCAAGCCTTTGCATTTGTGACACCTCAACTTACTCTTGTCAAAACCAACTTTGGTTTTGCCAGATAGTCCAGAAATTTCCTGCCAATTCTCTTGTAGAACTTCTGAGATCTGATATTAACTAAGGCCATTTGGCTTAGAATATCCATCTCTTCTAAATCATCATCACATTCCCTTCAGATAATCCATGATGAGCATAGATTGTCACTATTACTGCCAGAATAACTATCAATACCAACAAATGCATGATCAGAACTGTTTGAAGAGAAATCAATATGCTCATCATAATTGCTTTCTGATGCAGCATATTCTGACTCATGACCAACCAAGGCAGTGTTCTCTGGTACAAAGTCATCAGTGAGCTTTCCTGATGATGACATTTCCTTTTCTGCTCTATCTCTCTTTCGAATGTAAGCATTTCCCATGAAGTTGGGTGAGAGATAGACTATCCAGATTAGCACTAGAGCGTAGGACAAGTGTATGTGTCCCATCTCTCAGGAATGATCTGAGGAATCTGTTATTCATCTAGCTGTTGGTGTATTCCTGTTTCAACATTTTCAGCTCAGAATCAAACAGGAAAAACGCTCAAACTGTTGAGTCAGTGTCTCACCCTTTCTATAAGAAATGTCTCATATTGTTGGGCGGGATTTCTCTGTTGTTTGCTAAGACCTCATCAGTTCCACCGAATTGTTCCTTCAGTGCATTCCAGAGGTCATGAGCAGTTTCATGATGCATAAGCCCTGAATAGATTTCATTAGGCAGTGCCATGGCTAGAATTCCATGGGCTTTAGCATCAATCTCAAACAGTTTCCGATCTTCATCTGAGTATTGTTCCTTCTTCTTCGGAACCATTTGATTGGTTTCCGGATTGTTCACCATAGGCTTATGTGGTCCATGTACCACAGATGTCCAACAACCTGAACTGTTAACAGACAGGTGATGAAGCATCCTTCGTTGCCATATGTTATACTCAGTCCTAACCAGCATCGGAGGCTTGGTTGAGGAACCGGTATTGTGAGGGTCATTAGAAGGAGGTCATCTCAGATTCAACCAAATTCAATTAAGCTATAACAGATTTAGAACAAAACACAACGAACCAAATTGAACCAAGAGATCTCAAAATGAATAAGCGAAAGCGGCAGAAATTCAATAATCTATAACCAGTTTTTGCAAATAAGCTAATTCAATCAAACATAGATATCAAATAGCAGTTTCAATGATCAACTGTTAGATCGATCAATGATTAACCAGCTCTGATACCATTTGTTAGGATCAGCGATCTACGTTTGATTGATTAGAGAGTATAGCAGCGGAAATCAAACAATGAATTAGCTAATTCACAAGAACACAAAAGATATTCAAGATAAGAACAAACGGTTATAGACAAAAAGAATTCTGCAAATATATTTTATTCAATATTCGCTTTTGTGGTAACAAATGTCACACATACAATTAGGTCAACACCTCTTATATAGGAGATGTGACGTCTGCTGATGTCACTTGATAGTGACATCTAACAGAATTTATTCAAACTACTGATAGTTAACACAACTACTGAAGATTCAAACAGCTGACATCTTCTTACAAAAATGCTAAGTGTTAACTATCACTACAACTACTGAAAAGAAACTACTGAAACTACAACGACTGAAGAACATGCTCTTCAGTCGTTTTACAAATACTGAAACACAAAGAAAACTACTGAAAGGAAACCATCACAACAACTGAAGAATGCTTCTTCAGCTGTTGTAAAAATCTCTGAAGGCTTTAGTACTTGTACTTGAACTTCAACTGTTGTCATCAGCTAATGTCTTCAGTCTTTGTACTTCAGCTGTTGAAGTCTTCAGTACTTTAGTCTTCTGCTGTTGAAGTCTTCAGTACTTTAGTCTTCAGCTGTTGAAGTCTTCAGTACTTTAGTCTTCAGCTGTTGAAGTCTTCAGTACTTTAGTCTTCAGCTGTTGAAGTCTTTAGTACTTTAGTATTCAACTGTGATCTTCAGACTTTGGTCTTTAGCTTTTGAAGTCTTCAGTACTTTAGTCTTCAGCTTTTGAAATCTTCAGACTTTGTCAAACAGCTGATCAAGTCTTCAGCAGTTGTTGTGATGTCTGTGGGACTTAGAGGTTTTTCTGATCAGGCTCATTGGTTCTGTTGATCCAACAAACTTCTAGCCAATGGTTAAAGTGACATGCTTAATGGAGAAGGGGTCATCAGATCGAGGATCTGCTGGTAGGATCTAGTTGTCAATGAAAGAACTATTAGGGAGCATCTAAAGCTTCACAATGAAGATGCCCCTACTAAATTCCCTAAGTCTATTTGGAGGACACTTACAGCCATATGGGCTACGATGGTGATGTGATCAATTCAACCATAGACAAGATCAACTTCTCCTACAACTGGATGTTCTAGCTGCAGATAGTTCTCCACTGTTTCTCCAACAATTAGGGGGATGGGATCAAATCTCATATGATTTGGGTTGCCTTGCCCATGGGTTGGTCAAAGGCCTCAAATTCAATTACTCAAGGTTTGTGTTGAATAACCTCCGAGGTAACCTCACAGGGATCCATTTTACATGTATCCCAGGTTTATTCAACATACTATCAACTATGAGCTAGACCAGGACAAGCTTCAATATGAAGATATTCTTCTTTTCTCTCACATGAGGCCGGACATCTTCAAGACTTTAAAGAAGTGTCCACCAATGTCACACCCTCAAAATCCACTTGCGGAGTTTTACCGCGAGGCGTGTGAACAAACCAGGATCACAGTCAACAGTTACTCAGAACGACTCTATATGCCATAATTTAAATAAAATCAACCAAAGTACAAACTTTAAAGTGTGCGGAAGCGTTTTGAAAACAACCCAAAGAATAAAAGTATAACTATGGCAAAACATGTGCCAACCCAAAAGAGTAAACAATAATCATTAAAATGCTAAAAATGTCTTGAAGACCGAGTCTTAGAATGCAAGTGAACCATGCAGTGCTCCTATGGCAAGCAAGCTAATGACCTGAGAATAGCATACTAAAATGTCAACACAATGGTTGGTGAGTTCAAGAAATATTCAAACATAAACAGTTTAATAATAGAGATATAAAAGTAGCGCATTGTAACAGATAGCTAGTCCATTAACAATAAATATTAATTCATAGTGATTTCGCATTTGAAGCTGACTGTCTTACTTTGTTGCCTCCTGTCATGACTTAACAGGTCGTGTTAATATTTATTAGGACAAATTGCACCCGGTTGACCTCGAGTCATACAAGTGGGGCTCGTCAGACCCAGTAGTACTATCCAAATTTCCCTCTATTCAATATTAACAATTCGAAAGTGTGAGGCCTTTTCCATGATATCAACACTATATAATATTATACACAACTTGAATATATAAAGCGTTTATGATTTACCCGTATGCTATCTCCCCCAAAAGAGATTAAATAAAGAGTGGGGCATGAACTCACCTGATATGCGTATAGATACTTAGAGTTTGACTTGTCAAACAGAATAGACAGACAACCTTCAGAGGTTACCTAGATCATATAAGTACATGAGTACGTGTAATCAAAGAACATGTGAAACCCTAAGTACACTACAACCAAGGACTCAAGATTTCAAACAAAACAGACAGGTTTGACATAGTTGACCCGTTTGACCGGTCGGTGACTTCATGTGTTGTAAAACCATTCCAGCAATTCAAACACATATAACATACATGGTTAACATTCAAAAGGATCATATGTATGCTATACTATCCAGGTGTATCACTCAGATCATCATACAATCAAGTATCATACAAGTCATGCGAATCTAGAACATTAACATGTCTACTAGTTATAACATAACTAACATGCCACACAAAGATCAAATCACGCACCACATGCCATGCGAAGCCACTCACGACTTCACATCCTAAACCCTGCCAATCCTACTAAGTAGGGGCCTCAGATTCGCACGCGTGTATGATGATCACAATCATATTCATTACATCCAGCATACACCACAATAATCAATTTCCAGTCCCAAACATGATGTCCTACTACTAATCAACATCCAAATCATACATGATCATAAATGTCCAAATATCATTCATGATTACCCCAGCATCACATACAACCAAATTACCATGTTCTACCACATTAGAATCATCCATGATCATACTAACATGCTCCTAACATCCCAAACATGTTCAAACTATCATTTTTCAGACTTTATGCGATTAAAGTTTCTCTTTTTAGAAAGTACATCCTAATATCTATCAACCACCCAATGTATTCATGAATTCATCATAATTATACCATCTCAACCTCATAACAATATCTAGACATGATCAACATCCTAATCACCATAATCTAACAATCTTCATGAACAAAAGTTTCTACTTTTGGCAAGCTATGAACAACAACATCCATTCAAAGATTTCTAGCATTCATAACAACAATCTAGCATCTAATCATCATCGTGAACACATCCACAACATCAATTCATCAATAATTCAACATTACATGCAAAATAAAGTTACTATTATTAGTAAGCTATGAACATCAACATCAATTCATCAATTTCTTGCAAAATCAATACAACCTAGCATTCATACAACCTATTAATCATCAAACATTCATCAAACAATCATCATTCATCCATAATCCTACCAATTTTCGAATTAGGGTTTGCCTATAATCAAAGTTCATGATCAATCCACTAAAAACATACAATTCATGCATAATCAATGTTAAACAACATGTAATCAATCCAACTAACATACTAACACCAACAACTAATATCTATTTCAACTCCATGAAGACCCAAAGTCGCATTAGGGTTCGGCCCACAACAAGAACCCACAAAAACATGAAAAATCTAACCTTTAAACGTGTTATAGCTTGCAATTGATGATTCCAACAAGTTGTGCACCTTGTAATCGAACACAACCGAGGTTTAGGAACTTTATCTTGGTCGAATTCAAGTGGGGAGGGGTGTGTGTGGGTGGTTCGCGGCCGATGGGGGGTGGGGATTAGGGTTAATGTGTTTTGTTTAAGTTAATTTACATATTTACCCTTTTTGACCCTTGTAATTTGTGTTTTATAAAAACTAGGCTTTAAACTCTTTGTAAAGTGTTTTTAACTTAATAATATAAAGATATAAACTAATGAAAATCATTATATATCTTATCTTTATAAAAACACAAGACATACGAATAAATAGGCACGTTTCTGCGTTACGCGATTAATTTTCTAATTAGCATTTTAAAAACATGCAAACACATAAACATAACACAATAATCACATAATCAATTGAATTTTCATTAATTCAACATTATTCATTATTATTAGGTCACCAACGTTAAACGACAACTAGTGTGTGTTTACGACACGTGTATGCAAGACTTAACGGAACTAACGGAGTTTGGTAACGGAAATTTACCGGATGTCACATTATCCCCATGTTGAAAGAATTTTCGTCCCGAAAATTGCGTTATATGGTGAGAGTGTTCCATCACTCGTCCACTGCATTGGCACACAGAAATCGAAATCGAGTGAGTTTTGGATGAGTTGTCACATCATCCCCATGTTGAAAGAAATTTTGTCCCAAAATTTAAATCAATACCTTCGTCTGCTGGCATCGTCCTTTCGAATAGTTGAGGGTACTTAAGCTTCATTTGATCTTCTCGTTCCCATGTGAATTCCGGTCCACGTCGTGAATTCCTATGGATTTTAACAATAGGTATCTTGCTTTGCTTAAGTGTTTTCACCTCACGGTCCATCACCTCAACTGGTTCTTCAATAAAACGCAATTGTTCATCCACTTGAATTTCTTCTAGTGGTACGACCATTGTTTCATAAGTTATGCACTTCTTCAGGTTTGACACGTGAAACACATCATGGATTCCACTTAGCGAATCAGGTAGGGCTAGTCGATATGCCACTGGACCTATTCTTTCCACTATTTCAAATGGTCCAACGTACCTCGGATTTAGTTTCCCTCGTTACCAACCGAACTACGCCTTTCCATGGTGAGACTTTCAACAAAACCTTGTCACCAACCTGAACTCTAAAGTTTCCGTCTCTTGTCAGCATAACTCTTTTGTCTGTCTCGCGCTGCAGCCATACGGTTCTGTATCTGTACATATTCTCCGTTGTCTCATGAATTCCACTCGGGACCTGTTAGCTCACTATCCACCAATTTCTACCCAGCAAACTGGTGATTTACATTTTCTCCCATACAGCACCTCAAAAGGTGATGCCTGTATACTAGTATGATAACTGTTGTTATAAGAAAACTCCACCAATGGCAGGTGAATTTCCAAGTTATTCCTGTTGATGCATGTATGTCCCTAGATCATGATTTGAAATGTAATGAATCTTATCTGTCTGAGTATGATGTAATTTGTATTGATTAATGAAATGACATAAATTGTTTGTTACTTGGATGTTTAATATTTCATTAATGAGTCGTGATTAAATTGATTGGGTTTATGATTATTTGAATGGTTGCACATTATGTTATATTAATTAAAACTTTCAAACTTAACTTAATGAAGTTCTCATGCGAATGGCTCATGCGAATGAACCATACGCATGAATAACTTCATACGATTGACTCAGTCGCACGACTGAACCAGGAGACTGGATCAGTCGTACGATTGTAACATAAGATTGGCTCAGTCGCATGACTCCACTCATCGTACGAATGAATCAACCGCATGGTTCAATCGCATGACTGAACCAAACTAATGGTTTAGTCGCATGATTGAATAATACCAACCTATAAATACAACTCAATTCGTGAAAAATAGGGACACTCGATTAATCACGATTCCAGACGTACCCTAGCCGTCGAGAAACCTCTCAATTCGTTCTCCAAGTTCATAGAACACATTAGATCGATTCCCAATCGATTTCTAACGTTAGTTTCAATTCTTGATTGATTCTTCGTGTGTTTTCACTGATTGGATTGCCAATCAAATAGGATTCCGCACTATTTGATTTGGTTTACACGTTAATCTCTAGGTATTTCGGTCAAATACCAGGTCCTAACAAGTGGTATTAGAGCTTTGACTCTTGATTACGTGTTGATTCAATCAAGATTGCATAAAAGTTTGTGTTTTTCACTAAAAACGCAATCTTTGACATCAAAAGTGATCTTGGAAGTTCTCTGCTCATCGAAGTTTTTGTTTCTACGGACTTAGGCGATTAGAACTTGTGAAATTCGAATCTTTACGGCTGAAACCCGTCAAACCAGATTTTTCGCAAAACAGCAGCTTCAGTCGCACGAGTGACTCATTCGCGCACGACTGGACTCCATTCGCATTGCTCATACGCACGATTGGACATAGTCGCACCCTCATTCGGCAGACTGAACCGTTCGTTCACATAGCTCATACGCACCAGATTCATTCGCACGACTGAACCAATCGCCCAGTTCAGCCGCCCGATTGAACCAGTCACAGAGTTTATACGCACGATTAGATCATTCGCATCCTTCAGTCGCATCAGTGAAAGTTTGTTTGATTAGATTCTAAGTTTATTAGTCATGGAAGATCAGATGTCAGCCTTTACTGCTGGGAAGGACTCAAGGATACAGAACCTGCTGTTGCTTGAGAGTGAGTTGGGGAATCCAATAACCACCCAAGCTTTTGACTTTAGATGAGTTTCCCCACTGGAAACAACGTTTTGAGATCTACCTTAATGGAGTAGATCCTAATCTGTGGGAAGCCATTGAGATCGGTTATAGTACACCGGTGGGAGCTGATGGAGTTAAACTAACGTTAAGCGGGATGACAGACGCACAGAAAGTAAAGTACAATGCAGAGAAAGAGTTTATGCATTGATCACTCAGTCTATCCCCAAAGACATATCCACCAGTATTCAGAGAACAAGCAGTCCAAGAAACTGTGGGATGAGCTAGAGAAGAGATATGATGGGAATGCGTCATTGAAGGCAATCAAGGCAAAGGAGTTAAAGAAGGAATTCGATAACTTCTCATCAATTGGTAATGAAAGTTTAGACGAAGTCATAGCCAATTCTACCACTTGATGAGCGAATTGCATACACATGGAGTGGAAACGACTATGGAAGAGAAAGTAAGCAATTTCGCAGACGGATTGCCTAATAAGTGGGCTACATTCGTGTCTACCTGAGACAGAATGGAATGCTTGTAAAGCTGGATATAAATGACTTCATTCTTAAGTTGCGAGAAGAAGCACTAAGGATGAAGTATAGAGCTCAGAAGTCTTCGTACACACAAAATCCAGCTTTATACAATGCCACGCCTCAAGCTAAGACATCTGGAGCACCACTCCAGACTGCTTTTGTGTCTAGCTCGTCAGGTCCTTCACATGCTTCTCCTTCTGGATCAGACACGTCTGGGTCGTCATGTACCCATATATTGGATCAGAAGCAAGTGCTACCAAACTGAAGATCGAGAACCTCGGTAATGTAACCGTAGAAGTAGCTCGAGAGCATATGGATCTTTTTGCAGCAGTGGTTCATTCATATGATGGACTTGTTGCCGGGAAGATTGGAAACTGCCATTTGGCAGATGAGGACTACGAGCAGGTGGATGAAATGGAGCTTGAGAGGATGGATATAATGTGGGCCTTAGCTAGCGTTGTCCGTAGGGCAAGAAGTTTGTTAAGAAGACTGGACAGAACTTGATAGCTACTAAGGATACACATTTGGCTTTGACAAGAGCAAAGTGACCTGCTTCAACTGTGGAGAGAAGGGGCACTTCAAAAGAGAATGTGTCAAGCCAAGAAGACGGGTAATGGGAACCGTTCTCGTCCTTTACTCGCCAAGACAAGCAAGCCTCCAGTTCTACTTCATCAAACAAGGATCCAAAAGCCTTGGCTGCTCATGATGATGAAGGACAGGATTGGAGTTTTAGGTTTGTCTCACCAGGAGAATCTAACATTGCCAATGTTGAGGATATTGATGATGATTCTGCGAGTGAAGGTGATCTAGCAGTTGAGATAGCAATGTCACATAGTGAAGAAACAACTGCAGCCGAGGTCAGTTACAAGCCAAATGAGGAAATTTCCACGTCAGAGACAGAAAAGTCAGAATCACCAGAACCAGAGACATCTGATGCTACAGTGATGGCTAACTCTTCTGAACCAACTCAGGTAAGTACTACTGACCAAATGTTTAATAATCATGCTTGTTCTGATTGTGATACTTTTAAAATAGCATAGATGAAAAATTTGCTAGGTTATTTATCATAATGATAACTTAGTAAAAGATTTACGTCTGTGCACTGAGGCTAATAGAGTACTAAAACAAAATGAGCATAGTTATAAAGAAAAATAGACCTATTGACTAAACAACTTAGGGAAACCAAAGTAGTGGCCTTTAACCAAGCAAATGACATTAGGTACTCTCTAAACTCCCTAGAAGACACTAAGAAACAAAAGGCAGTTCTAGAAGTAGAAGTAAATTCACTAAAACTGAAACTGCATAGTTGGACTAGTTCGTCGCACATAGTCCAACACTTAGTAAAAGAAAGGAACAACGGGGAGGGACTGGGCTACAAGTGGTTCCACCACCACCTGAGACCTTGATGAACACTAAGTCTAGACCTTTAAGTAGTAATCCCATCAAGGATCATGTAGTGTCTACTCCTCTTGTGAGTGATCCAGATTCCCTATGTTCATCTATTGACACTGGAACAAACAAAAGAGACCACTTCAAAGGCAAAGGGAAAATTGCCTTGTGTTAATCTGGAAAGAAGTTTGAAAAGGTTAACTTAAAGTCAAGTTCTAACAAAGTCAAATCAGAACCTAAAAGGACTTCAAATGTTACTTTCTCACATGCTTCAAGTCAAAAACCAGTTAACCAAAAGTGGAACATGTTAAACAGGTTAAAACAGTAAATTTTGTTAACCAGAGAAAACATCAAACATACAAGAGTCAAAACCTAAAGTGATTGATGTTACTAGAGTGTCACGCACCTCTCCACAAGAAAGTTTAATCATAATTGATAGCAGAGCGTGCTACAACTGTGGAGAATATGGACACATTGCTTCCTACTGTACTTATTATCAGACACCTAGGAAGAAGATTGAATTTCAGGACTCAAAACCTAAGTCTTCTAAGAGAGCTCTTTAACTCCACCTAGAAGAGCTAGTGAACCTAAAGTCCAACTTGCAAGCCAGACGACTGTCTATCATAAACAGGCATTGCACAAATCTGGCTTATGGAAAGAAAAGTCAACCTACGTGTCTGATACTGATGACAAGAAGGAACCTGAGCTACCCTCACCCTCTAAGGTCAATGGGTGGAGTTTATGATGTGTGATGCCTCTTGGAAACCCAAGACAGTAAAAGCTTGGGTTCCTAACCTAAACTAATTCATTTACTTTGTATGTGCAGGGTGTTCGATACAGTGCTGAGACTAACACATGGATTATAGACAGCGGAGCATCCAGGCACATGACAGGAAATAGAGCCCTTTTATGAAACGTCAAACTAATAAAAGGAGGGCATGTTTCCTTTGCAGGAAACAAAGGAGGCTATATCACAGCTCAGGGAGAAGTGGGAAATCAGAAAGTTAAGTTTGATAAGGTGAACTACGTTCAACAACTTCAGAACAACTTACTTTCTGTTTCCCAAATCTGTGATAAAGGATTTAAAGTCATCTTCGACAACAAGAAGTGTTACGTGCTGCAGAAAGATATATGATCCCAGAGGACCAAGTTCTAATGACTGCTTCAAGATATAAAGACCTTTATGTCTTGGATCTGTCAACAGCTGCTACAACGGATCATGAGGTTCAGTGCTTTCTATCTAAAGCTACTGAGAAGGATTCAATCTCCTGGCATAGGAGGGACACATTAGTCAAAGGAAGATGAATCATTTGATTCAGAAGGATTTAGTGAGATGAGTAAATGTCAAGAACTTCCAACTTCCTGACTTTGTGTAGCTTGCAAGAAAGGCAAACAGACAAAGAAGTCTCATAAGAAAAGAAAGTTCATTCAATAGACCTTCCTCTTGAGCTTCTTCACATGGATCTGTTTGGTCCAGTTAGTACAAGGAGCATTGCAGGCGACGTGTACTGTTTTGTGGTCACTGATGACTACTCAAGGTTCACTTGGGTAATGTTTCTGAAATCCAAATCAGAAACTTTGGAGACATTCAAGGAATTAGTAACCACACTGGAATCTCTCTACAAGCTAAAAGTTAGACAAGTACGCTCAGACAACGGGACAGAATTCAAGAATCAAGGGATGGAGGCATACTGCAAGGAAAGGGAATTGTGCATCAATTCACTTCTGCTTACACACCTCAATGTATGGCGTTGCTGAGAGAAAGAACAGGAGTTTGATAGAGACAGCACGGACTATGCTGGCAGACTCGAAACTGCCTATCCAATTCTGGAATGAGGCAGTGGCAAATGCGTGTTATACACTGAATCGAGTCCTAATAGTCAAGCGCCACGGAAAGACATGTTATGAGCTACTACAAAGACGCAAACCAATTTGGAGTATCTTGAACCTTTTGGCGTGCCGTGTACACTTCTGAAGAAGACACAAGAAGGCAAATTCAGCGAGAAGGCAGATGAAGGAATTTTTCTAGGATACAACATACCGAACAAGCAAGTTTAAATAATTCAATGGTCTTGTAGAAGTGTGGTGTAATGTCGACGTTCAGAGTATACCACACCACCTACAGGCAAAGGACCTGCATACTTCTCGATTATGATGGATTCTTCAAGTCCTTCAACATCCCTCTCTCTCCCTCGGATGATGAGTTAGCTACTAGGATATGGATATTCTAAATACACCATCTAGCACACAGGGAGAATCATCTACTCAGTCAGGGGGTAGTCGATGACAGTGACTCCTCCTCTGAAGATGAAACTGAAGCAGATGACCAGAACAGTCAGGAGGAACAGGTTCCAGTTCCTGAAAGTCCACAAGCATCCATGAGTGATGCACCTTCGACTTCGGAACCTCAAACTCCACCTTCCTCAGATGCAGAACAAAATGTTCACAATCTGGTTCGAGGTGGCTGTGCCTACTACTCCAGGATCACGACTAAACGTCTATCATCCCCTTGACAATGTTATTGGGGATGTCCTCAGGAGTACAACCCGAAATCAGCTATACTCAGCTAATTACGCCTCAGTTATGGAGAAAGGTTACATTCATGATGGTGCTTATCGATGTTTTGTTTCGCAGGTTGAGCCAAAATATGTCAGTGAAGCACTAAATGATGAGGCGTGGTGAGTGCCATGCAAGAACAACTTCTGCATTTAAGAGTTAGGTGTATGGACTCTGGTTGATAGACCTAAAGGTGCTAAAGTCATTGGCACCAATGGTACTAAAATGCAAGAAGGATGACCAAGGAGTCATTATCAGAACAAGCTCGACTGTGGTTCAAGGTTTTGCCAAGTCGAGGGGATTGACTATAATGATGTGTTGCACCCGTGGTAAGGATGGAAGCTATTCGTACGGGGGACGTTCGTCTTCCTTGCCTATGCATCGTACATGAAGATAAGTCTACCAATTAGATGTGAAGAGTGCATCCTTCATGGGGAAATCAGGGATAGTCTATGTAAGTCACCCCGAGGATTTGAAGACCCTTATCATCGGGATAGAGTTTACAAGCTCGACAAAGCTTATATGGGCTTCATCAAGCTCCTCGAGCTTGGTATGAGAAACTCTCGACTCATCTTGTGAAACACGGCTTTCGCAGGGAGTCATTGACTGTACACTGTTTATTAAAGAAAAGGATGGCGACCTACTGCTTGTACAGATATATGTTGATGACATAATCTTCGGGTCAAAGAACGAAGAGTTATGCAAAGAGTTTGAAGCAGTGATGAGAAAGAGTTTGAGATGAGTGCTATGGGGAGATGAAGTTCTTTCTCGGGTTACAGGTGGATCAAACACCTAATGGGATCTTTCTACATCAGACCAAGTATGTAGGAGACATTCTCAGTCTTTTGACATGGAGAATGCTTCTGCTGCTGGGACTCCACTTGCTACGAATCATGATATAGCCCCTGATGAGAATGGAGATCTTGTAGATGCCACTATGTACCGAGGAATGATTGGATCCCTCATGTATCTCACTGCTTCAAGACCTGATATCATGTATGCGACATGTTATGTTCTAGATATCAGGCTAAACCTAAGGTCAATCATCTGATCTGGGTCAAAAGGATTTTTCGCTATCTAAGGGTACACCCACACTGGGGTTGTGGTATCCTCATGATGATGATTTTGAGCTCACGGCGTATAGTGACTCGGACTACGGAGGCTGCAAGATGAACTACAAGTCTACATCAGCGGGGTGTCAATTCTTTGGGAGAAGATTAGTTACCTGGCAGTGTAAGAAGCAGACATCGGTTGCATTGTCAACCTGTGAAGCCGAATATGTTGTTTGCTGCAAGTTGCTGTTCACAAATCATTTGGATTCAATAGCAAATGCGGGATTACGGTTTAAAATTCTCATCTACTCCTATTTTTGTTGATAACTCTGCTGCAATTGCAGTCACTAAAAATCCGGTTCAACATCCTAAGACCAAACACATCGGTATTAAATACCACTTCATAAGAGACTGTTTTGAAAAGAACTTAATTGATGTGGTTAAAATTAATACTGATTTTCAATGTGCTGACCTCTATACTAAAGCCTTAGATAAACCACGTTTTCAATATTTGCTAGAGGTCAACGGCGTTAAAAAGAAAAGTGAGGTAATTCCTGATGATAATAATGTGTAGTCCGATGTAGTTTAGTTAAAGTTTATTTTATTTTATGTTATCTGTTTTATTTTCGTCTGTTATATTTAAACTCATGTTATTTTGCTGTTTATTAAAATCCAAAAATAATTAAACCAGAAATGATTTTAGTATTTTAGGGGGAGAATATGTCAGCAAGTTAACAATAAAAAATAAAAAAAAAAAAACAAAAAATAATAAAATAAAATGAGGGAGAAGGGTGACTAGCTGAAATAAGGTAGATTGTGTCTGTGATACCGATTCAATACCTTTGGAACATGATAGTACACAGGAAAAATCAAGAGGGACTTTAAAATTTTAAGTTTTGAAAAGATGCAAAAGTTCAAAGTATAAGTCTGTGTAGTCTAAGCAATATAAAAAGGGAAGATGATAGAAAACTGGCAACTCCTAAGGTGACACAAAGAAAGTAGACTTAGAGGCTACTAGACCACAAATGATATGTTGGTAGATTCAACACAATAGACAATTAGACCTGATTAGTGATCTCAAGATCAAACTAAGTTGTTCAACTGACTGTGGGCTTCCATCTTATCACTGGTTAACACAATCAAATATATTCCAATAAGGGGTAATGAGCATTTAAATGCCACAAATGTGTGCGGATGCCCATAATTAGAGCAAAGCAAGAAAAATGAAAGACAAATGCAAAAAGCTAATGACTTATGTTGTTGGTGCATATTGTGTAAAATAGATAAGCTGCTCTAACAAGGAGATAGGTTGTGTGCCTCTCTACTGTGCGATGGACTGACCTGAGGATAAGCATAACCTAGATATTCTAGAATTCATTGTTGTTTGCCGCCTCTCTGCTGTGCGATGGCACTGACCTGAGGACAGGTTTCTCTTTGAAAGCTCTAAGAATAGTCTCTTCTTGTAATAATGCCCGTAGACCGCTCAAAACTTCTGAGGAATGTTGATTACCATATAAGTGTGGGATCCACAAATGTTAGCTGAAATAATAAACCTAAATCAATCACCAGTCTGCGTCAAAAGTCTGTGTATGGATATAAGTGACAAACATACTGACAATCTTAGTGGCTACATTCTCAAGAGTTCAAATCAATGTGAAAATCTAAGAGTTTCAGTATGATTTCCTTAAGTTGCTAACGACTCTGGATGAACACCGAGAATTTAAGCATCAAAACGTTTTAATAACAAGTCCCAAATGATTTGACTTACTTGTATGATTCCAAAATTGAATTGGTCCAGATATGATCAATCTAAGTTGAAGCTGTCTACTCCCGACCCAAATCCCGTAGATATCAATCTCTGGATTTATCTCTCACAAAAAGCCAAATTAAGTTTGTTTATGAAATTAGTTTAAGGTTTTAATTAGTTAGCTGTTTTGAATTTTAATTGTAGGCGTGTATCGGGCTACATCAGGAAATCAGAAGGAATCAAATCACTAAAAGGGTCATGTCTGAGATGACCATATGTGCTTCGAAAGTTAAAATTGTCACGTTTGAGGTGACAAAGTGTTTTTAAAAGGGTCACGTTTGAGGTGACTAAAGTGTTTAAAAGGATCACGTCTGAGGTGATCAAAATGTTTTCAAGATAAAGTGATCATGTCTGAGATGATCAAAGGCTCATAACGTTAATTTCAATTAATTTAAAGGGCTTAAATGTAAATTGGTATAAATGGCAGAAAATTAACTAAGTGTGACCCATTCGCACGATTGGACCATGAGATGGACCAACCATGCGAATGGCTTCCACTAACACGAATGGCTCATCAGAATAGCCCATTCGACCGATTGGAAGAGGTGAATGAGTCAGTCGACCGATTGAAACTCATTCGGTCAACTGAACATGCGAATGAAAGGCACGACTGAGCCAGTCGACCGACTGAATCTCAGTCGGTCAAGTTCATGCGACTGGTTGGGCTAATCGTACGATTGAGCCTGAGTCGCCCGAATGAACTGGGAGACTGAGGCCAGTCGGCCGACTGAGCCCAGCTTCAGTATTTAAAGGGCTCTGTCGATCGCATTTCACTCATCACTCCCAAATCGCCCTTAAATCGCACTCCCTACCGTTACTCTGCCAAATTTTATTAGCCCAGTTTATCATTGCTTTTGATTCACTAACGTTCGCCATTCATTATACAGGTAGATTGAAGTCTTGTTTCATTGAAATCAGAAGGATTGAACCATAATGTGGTGAATATTCGAACGAAAACAAGAACAGACAGAACGCGACCTAATAACCTACTTAAACTATGCAAAATGTTAAAATTAAGGTTAATAGGTTATTAGTAACAAGAATGCGAGTATATTGAACCGGTAATCCATGTTAAATCACTTGTATTGATCAAGACTCGAACCACAGGCGACTGAACAACTGAGACAGGCGACTGGTCGTCCGGATGAACTTCAATCGCACGATTGAATCTGGCGATTGGGTCATTCGGCAAATGAACCATACGATTGATCTCAGTCGGCCGACTGAACCATTCGCAGACTCAGTCAGCAGACTGAACCCAATCGCATGTCACATTGATCAGAATGAGTCCAGTCGCATGAAAGAACAGACGACTGACTTCAGTCGCATGATTCATTCGCACGAATGAATCAGAATGACTTTCAACTTTACACTTAGAACAGAATTTTTCATATCTTATGTACTAATGGTTCTATGTCTTGTGTGTTTTCAGGTAAATGGCAGAAAGGTGGTCATAAATCCAAAGCACAACATCTGTGCTCATTTGGATCACACCACCAGGAACAGGGCCGAGTTTACTGACATAATAGCCTTTCTGAGACGGTCCCGGATTCATAAGGCTATCTCCACGCCTTGCACGCCATAGATCACTCCATCAGGCATTCTGGGAGAATGCCTCGGTGGACCGCTCTCGTGAGCCGTACTGTATTAGGAGCTCTATATTGGCCATGATATTGAGATCTCTACTACCGACATTCAGAGGGTCCTAGAGTTTGGGGATGACACTGATCATCCTACTAAACGACTACATCCGTTGACAGTGAGAGGATGCTTCCTGAGGATAAAGTACGCTGGGGATATCAACTCAGGTGTGCTCAACAAGAGCAACCTGAGTCCCCAGTACAAGTACTTAGCACACGTGATCCTCAAGTGTGTTGCATCGAGGAGGGGTGGGTTTGACGACCTCTCAGACCAGATTCAAAATGCCTACGTGGCACTGGTTCTGAACCACCCCTTCAGTTTTTCCAGCATGATATTCTCCTACTTAGTGGAGAACTTGGAGGTCAAGGGTAAAGAGGGGTTTTGTATGTACCCCAGATTCTTACAGCTCGTCTTCAATGAGAAGTTGCCACAGTTGCCCAAAGAGAATCATGACGCAGTGGCCTTAGAGATTATGGATGATACTACTCTGGGCAGGATGAGAGTTTACAGGGAAAGCAGGTAAAGCCCCAAGTGAAGAGACTGATTGGCCACCTGGCCAACGAGAGGTATGTGGCGCCTGGCAGACGCAAATGGCGTCATGATGACAACGACTCCGATGATGAGAGGATTCTCCTACCAGATATGGATTCTGATGATGATGATAGCGGCAACGCCGGGGATGACATGCTGCCTGCTACACAAAGAGGCACTGAGTCAGATGTTATCCCCCCGGGGTCTGACACTGCCGGAGAGGTGGCTGAGACGGCCGGTTTCCATCAGGAGTTCATGTTGGTGATCAGGAGGAGGAGGAGTCGGATGAGGAGCCCCTCACTAGGACTGTGGAAGCAAAGTAGTTCCCACAGAACACGGGCTTAGGGTGGTTGGTGAACACCCTCGGACTCCACTGAGAGAGAGACTGACCCAAGCTATGCTCCGGGTTCAGTGGGCAGAGCTACAGGGGAGCATCCACTTCCACCGGACTAGGAGGAAGAGGATGGCTCAACCCCACGGACTGAAGAAGAAGAAGCGTCGCCTGACCTCGTTACCACTGCTACCACTACTTCCACCACCACAGCCACCACTACCACCTCCACTGACATACCACTCATCACCACAGCCACCACATCCACCACTGCTACCACAGCCACCACCATACCTACCACCACTGTATCCTTCCCATCCACCACCAATACCATTCACACCTACATCACCAGCACCTGCTTACCGACCCATATTCACCACTGCTACTACCACCACCACCTCCATCATGCCGAACCTTCAACCCAGCCATCACATGTATATGGATCTACTCTACCTCACATCGGGGTAGAGGAGCAGCTGTCAGCGCTTAACCGTATGGTGATGCGCCTGCTAGCTGCAGATGAAGAGAAAGCGGCGCAGATTCGCCAGTTGACCGATCTGACTGCTGCCAGTCTCAGCAGTTGGCAGAGCAGCTCGGTGATAGAGCAGCAGCCCAGCTAATCGATGCTAGGAGAGTCGAGATGTCCCAACTCCAGGACCGCAGCAGGCCCAATCAGCCAAACGTATAGAGGAGTTGGAGACGACCAACAAGACGATTATGCTGAGGTTAAAGGGATCAAAGGATGAGCTTTTGAAGATAAAGGAGGGTGATGGGGATGATGGAGATGGTCATGATGAAATGATGATGACGATGAGGAAGATGATGAGGATGAAGAAGAGACAGAGGAAGAAAGGACAGAAGGTAGAGATGATGATGACGAAGCAGAAGGAGGGGATGCGGCTGCATCGGCCTCTGCTTCTGGTCAAGAGCGAAGATCGAAGAATCGACAGGATCAGCCATCTACCACTTCTGCTCCTCCAAGCGACGAGCCCAGGATTCAAGACAAAAGTACAGATTAGATGTCTTATGTATTTATTATTTTGTGTTTGAATCATGGAATGAAAAACAAGTGTGTTGAATGTTTATATATTAAGTTGATATAAATCTGTTGTTACTTACTAATGGTTTATGTATTGAATGTTTAAATCAAACAGATCCAAACCTTCAAAGGGATGAGTTTGACATTGCTCCCCTTCAACAGGTCAAGACTCAACTAACCATGACTCTTGATCTGCAAGGGATTGTAAGAAGGTCTGTGAGTTATACCCCCTGAAGAAGGTGAAATAATTCATGACCTTCTTAAGCAACTGGCAGAGATGTTCAGACTCAATCCTGATGAAATTGTCAAGGATGCTCCAACAGTTGATTCAACCAGTATGAAGAACTAAATGACGTTGATGAAGTTGAGGTTAAAGATATTACTGCAGAAGAGTACCCTCAGTACGCTGACAACGAGGGTAATGTGGTCCCCAATCTGGGTGAGTCCCTAGTCAGTGATATGTTTGAGGTACTAGACAAGATGGAGCACGAAACAGGAAAGACCGAAGGAACAGCCCAAGCCTCAAATGATGACGTAGACATTCGAAAGGTTGAGTGGGCTGCATGTTTTGAAGAAGTTAGAGCCCAGCGTGCTGCACCAAAGAAAGATGCCTACACCAAGCTCTACAGAGTCAAGAAACACTATAAGGTGTCAGGCAGGATTATTGCATGGGCTTATTTTGATGACCTTACGCATATGCAGTTAAGAGGGAACAGGGCATAGAGTACTTCAGATTTCCACATGATCTGAAGACTCTACCTGGTTTTGAGCTCAACCAACTGGCTAAGCTAAAGCTGCTGTATGCTGACCCACGAAAAATGTCAGGCTGGTTCGAGGCTGCCCTGAAGAAGGAGTACCACACAGATGGGTTAACTTCAGACCACAACAGCCTGAGAGGTATATAAGAAGTCTGAGGTTGATGCCAGTACTGGCAAGCCCAAGATTGTGTTGAAGTGGAGTCCTCCGCGCACTATGTAGAATCCCTCTCAGGGAAATGCCACAGGACTTCACTCCACACTTCAAATGGTGGTACTATGATTGGAGAACTACTGAAGCTATCATAGTTCTGAATAAAGAGGGCAAATGGATACTATCAGGGTATTCAACCCGATGTGGCTAACCAACTTGTCTGCTAATGATGTCTATACATTATACAAGTGGCCACTGTCTATGACACACAAGACATTGTACAAGCCCTCCAGTTCCAAAACGTTATACGACTTTGTTTTGCGTTTGAGATTCACGCAGGAGTCACTAAGGAGGAGAAGTACAAGAAGTATAAGGAGGTTATGCAGAAGACAAGAGATTAGATAGATCTAGGTCCAAGGGGGAGTTTGTTGATGCATGTATGTCCCTAGATCATGATTTGAAATGTAATGAATCTTATCTGTCTGAGTATGATGTAATTTGTATTGATTAATGAATGACATAAATGTTTGTTACTTGTGATGTTTAATATTTCATTAATGAGTCGTGATTAATTGATTGGGTTTATGATTGTTTGAATGGTTGCACATTATGTTATATTAATTAAAATTCAAACTTAACTTAATGAAGTTCTCATGCGAATGGCTCATGCGAATGAACCATAGGCATGAATAACTTCACACGATGACTCAGTCACACGACTAAACCAGGAGACTGGATCAGTCGTACGATTGTAACATAAGATTGCTCAGTCGCACGACTGAACACTCAGTCGTACGAATGAATCAACCGCATGGTTCAATCGCACGACTGAACCAAACTAATGGTTAGTCGCACGATTGAATAATACCAACCTATAAATACAACTCAATTCGTGAAAAATAGGGACACTCGATTAATCACGATTCCAGACGTACCTTAGCAGTCGAGAAACCTCTCAATTCGTTCTCCAAGTTCATAGAACCATTAGATCGATTCCCAATCGATTTCTAACGTTAGTTTCAATTCTTGATTGATTTTCGTGTGTTCTCACTGATTGGATCGCCAATCAAATAGGATTCCACACTATTTGATCTGGTTTACACGTTAATCTCTAGGTATTTCGGTCAAATACCAGTCCTAACAATTCCCGAAGTCAATCACACAGCACTTACATATCCTCCAACGTCTGTATGGTAGCTCACTCTGGCCATCCATCTGTGGTGATATATAGTACTCATATCTACCGTGTACCCCAAGATTTCTGCCTGTTTCCAAAATGTGACGTGAAACAAGCGCACGACGACGCGGAAATATTGAGATCGTACACCGTGTCTCGAAACGATCTCTTTAAGGTACAGTCGAGTTAATTTCTGCATCTTGTCAGTTTCCTTAATTGCAAGGAAGTGAGCAGACTTTGTCAATCGTCCATAATAACCCATATCGTGTCACACAGTACTAGTCCGGGGTAGATTAGTAATAAAATCCATGGAGATCTGTTCCCATTTCCACATTTGTATCTCAGGTTGTGTGTAATGTCCGGATGTTTTGTATTCCACTTTTACTTTAAGCAGGTCAAACACTTGCTCACATACGTAGCTACATCCGCTTTCATGCTAGGCCACCAATAGTGCGCCTTAGGTCATGATACATCTTGTCGGATCCAGGATGTATAGAATACTTGGATTGTGTGCCTCGCTCATACCTAATCTCTTAGCTTTCCATAAACAAGCACCCAAAGTCTATCCATGAAATACCGAATTCCATCCTCTTTCACCACTAGCTGTTATCCATTCCCCTTAAATGACTCAGAACCAATATTTTCTGCTTTTAAAGCTTCTATCTAGCCTCCTTAACTTGTTCGGGCAGTTGGGTATGATAGTAAGCTATAAAGCTCGCACCCGTCGGGGTTAGCTGTTTCCTTCCTGCTTAGGGCATCGGCAACTACGTTTCACCTTTCCCGGATGGTATTAAGCACATCATAATCGTTTAGTAATCCCACCCAATGTCACTGCTCATATTCAACTCTTTTTGCTCGAAGATATGTTGAAGACTCTTATGATCGGTGTAGATAGTGCACTTGGTACCGTACAAGTAATGTCTCCAGATCTTTAAGGCAAAAACCACTGCAAACCCAATTCTAAGTCATGGGTGGTATAGTTCTTCTCATGAACCTTTAGTTGTCTCGAGGCGTAGGCTATCACCTTATCTCGTTGCATCAAGACACAACCCAATCCTTGAATGGATGCATCGCAATACACCACAAAGTCATCCATTCCCTCTGGTAATGCTAATATCGGGGCAGTACAAAGCTTTTGTTTTAATAATTGAAAAGCTGATTCTTGGCTCTCACTCTATTTGTATGTCGTTCCTTTGTGAATCAAGGCTGTGAGAGGTTGTGCGATCTTAGAAAATCCTTCTATGAATCATCGGTAATATCTTGCTAATCCCAGAAATTGTCTTATCTCGCTCAGCGTTTTGGGTGTAGTCTAATTCTTTATCGCCTCAATTTTGGCAGGATCGACATGTATCCTCTTCTCTTTAACAATATGACCTAGGAATTGCACTTCTCTTATCCAAAAGTCACACTTTGAGAATTTGGCATATAGCTGCTCATTTTTCAATAGTTCCAAGATCATTCGTAAGTGCTCTTCATGCTCCTCCTTGGTCCTAGAATATATATCAGTATATCATCAATGAACACAATGACAAACTGATCAAGATAGGGTTTGCACACGCGGTTCATGAGGTCCATGAACACAGCAGTGCATTAGTCAACCCAAACGCATGACCAAGAACTCATAATGACCATAACGAGTACGAAACGTAGTCTTGGGAATGTCTTCTTCTCAAACTCTAAGTTGATGATAACCAGATCTCAAGTCAATCTTCGAATAATAGCTTGATCCTTGAAGCTGATCGAACAAGTCGTCAATACGAGAGGTAAAGGGTATCGGTTCTTAACTGTTACTTTGTTTAACTCTCTATAATCGATGCACATCCGAATGTGCCATCCTTCTTCTTAACAAAGAGAACAGGAGCTCCACAAGGTGATGTGCTAGGTTGAATAAAGCCCTTATCTAAAAGCTCCTGAAGTTGTGATGACAACTCTTGTAGCTCGTTTGGTGCTAATCGATAAGGTGCCCTAGCAATCGAAGCTGCGCCGGGAGTCAACTCAATCTGGAATTCCACTTGGCGATGAGGTGGTAATCCAGGAAGATCCTCTGGAAACACCTCCGGAAAATTGCGTACTATGGGAATATCCTCCATTCTCCTTTCTTCTGCCTGCTTATCGGTTACAAGTGCTAGGATAGCCACACGACCCTTTCGTAACAACTTTTGAGCTTTCATGAATGAGATGATGCCTATCATAGCACCACTCCTATCACCTCTGACGGTAAGGATTTTATCATCAACAGGGATTCGTATGATCTTCTCATGACATATGACTTCCGCTTGCTTGCTAGAGAGCCAATCCATGCCTATCATAACATCAAAACTCCCCAGCGTAACAGGCATAAGATCTATAGTGAAAGTATGAGCAGCAAGTTCTATCTTACAGTCTTTAAGGATATGCGTTACATGGATTTGTTTACCGTCGGCTAATTCCACAGTGTATTTAGACTCTAAAGCAGAGGGTATATCACTTAAAAGACTACAGAACTTTAAGGACACAAAACTCCTATCGGCTCCAGTATCAAATAGTACCGTAGCAAAACAACCATTAACAGAGAATCTACCAGTAATAGTTGTTGGATTATTTAGAGCCTCACCTGAGCCAATGACGAAGGGTCTCCCCTTGGCTCCATCTTTATTGCCGCCATTACCAGTACCATTTCCACCATTATTGTTATTACCGTTGTTGTTGTTGTTACCGTGATTGTTGGTGTTGTTGTTGTTATTGTTGTTGTTGCCATTACCGTTCCTCCATAGTTGTGGGCAGTTTCGCCTGTAATGCCCTTCTTTCCCACATTCGAAACAACCCTTGGGAGTTTCTTGAGGTTGTTGTGGCCTCCTTACCAGTTCACCACGACAATCCTTTGTAGCGTGTCCAATTTTTCACAATGTTGACACTTGAAGCTATCACACCTTCCCACATGATGGTAATTACACCGAGTGCACTTCGGATGCCTACCAACATAACCACTGGGTCCTTGATTATTTGCAGGCGTCTGGTTGAAGTTACGGCTATTGTCGAACCTCCGTTGCTGCTGACCGGCTGTTGTTGCTGTTGAGGTTGAGGTTGACCGCTAGAAGATGATGATGCTTTGGTGTTGTTGGCATTATCCCACTTTCTTTTGTTGTCGGGCACGCTTGCCACAGCGCCCGTTGGGTAGACGTCCTTGCTCCACAACTTGGTCAGTTAGCCTGTGAGCTAGCTGGATGGCTTGCTGAATTGTGGCTGGATTGGAAGCAGTTACCATACTTTGGATTTCGGGTACCAATCCCCGTATGTAATGCTTTACCCTTTTATGCACCTCATTCACCATTCCCGGGCACAAAGTTGCTAATTCATGGGTTTGGTGGTGTAAGCCTCGATTTCTAGAACTCCATCTCTAACTTCTGTACTTCGTTGCGAGGACAGTACTCCTCAGTCATCATTGCTTTGAACTCATCCCATGGAAGTCCATTCGCCATCGCTTGTCCAAGCATCTGGACTTGCGCGTTCCACCAAGACAGAGCAACACCCTCTAAAGTCCCGGTGGCATACTTTACTTGATCCTCAGGTGGACAATTGCATTTAGAGAAGACATACTCAGTCTTCTCTAACCATCGCACAAGCCCTACAACACCCTCTGTACCGCTGTAGGTGTGTGGCTTACAGTCCATAAAGGACTTGTAGGTACACACTGGTGGTCCTGTTTTAACACAACACACATTAATCAAACATCCCATACAGTTATGAAGGATATCAAATTTATCTTTCTATCATTGTTTACCTGCTGGCTGACCCACGTGGGCAGCAGCCACTGCCGCCTGAACATGCTCATTAATTAGAATAGCTAATTCTGCGGGAGTCATGTTAATAGCACCACCACCCTGTTCTCCGGTGCCACGTCCACGACCACGTCCACGTCCACGTCCACGGGCATCCATTCTTTCCACTTTACATTCACAAATACAATAATGAGTAACATCAAACACATTTATCTCATTGAAGCACAGTAAACAGTAAATAACATAAATAATGAATCATCACAACCACAACATTCATAACAAAAATAATAACCAAAGTAAATAAATTGTAAATTAGTCACAATGTATTTATCAATGTCAAAATTTAAGTTTATCGTTTGTGTGTGGAAACAACCCTTCCCACATAGGTTTAAAAAAGAAAAAACACTACGTAGTCTAAGTCATATAAAGAAGTCAATCGACAACATCTCACCCATCACTGTCATCCTCCATCACCTCCGGTTCCTCCTCTTCGGGTCCCTCCTCGGGATCCTCATCATCCTTAGGGTCTGTTGCAGGAGCAGGAGCTATAGCAATCTGAAGTGCCGCTAGTTGCGCTTCTAAAATGGCAATCCTATTATCAGCTACGGCGTCCCGCTATTCACGAGCAATCACGCGCCCTTGGAGTGCCATGAGACCATCTCGCATATGGTGACACCCGTTTAGGGTCCACCCGTGTTGTTCCTCGAGTTCATCCAATTGATGTCTCAGTTTGTACACCTCTTGCTGCAGTGTACAGACATCACCCGTGAGCCGCCTTACTCGATGCTGCTCAGTGTCCAGTGCAGCCACTAGTGCAGCAATCAGTTGCTCGTTGTACTATATCGTCCGTGGGAGTGAAGGCATTGGTTGGTCGGCATTGTTCCTAGTCCTGGGCCTCGGATAGGTATGCGCTCCCTAAACATGATATGATCAACAAATCTAGGATAGAAACTCCAGTCTCATGGAGGGTCACGCTTCATCAATGCAAAGGGTTGATCCCAGTCAATCTCCTCTCGAGGATAAGCCAGTCGGGGCCAATCAAATCCATCATCAGGTACAGGTGCGGGAGGTGGGGATTCAGATCGTGAAGGTGATTCAGGTCGTTTTCCCGAGCTCTCGATGACGATGCCATGCTGCAGAGAGTGTGACGTGTATGCCAATGAGTATACAGTAGATGAGAATAAGGCACATGTAACTAATTAACTGTGTTGTTATAGTGTAGTGTGTATGCAACCTAGTTCCCTATAACCAATGGCTCTGATACCATCTGTCACACCCTCAAAATCCACTTGCGGAGTTTTACCGCGAGGCGTGTGAACAAACCAGGATCACAGTCAACAGTTACTCAGAACGACTCTATATGCCATAATTTAAATAAAATCAACCAAAGTACAAACCTTAAACTGTGCGGAAGCGTTTTGAAAACAACCCAAATAAATAAAAGTATAACTATGGAAAAACATGTGCCAACCCAAAAGAGTAAACAATAATCATTAAAATGCTAAAAATGTCTTGAAGACCGAGTCTTAGAATGCAAGTGAACCATGCAGTGCTCCTATGGCAATCAAGCTAATGACCTGAGAATAGCATACTAAAATGTCAACACAATGGTTGGTGAGTTCAAGAGATATTCAAACATAAACAATTTAATAATAGAGATATAAAGGTAGTGCATTGTAACAGATAGCTAGTCCATTAACAATAAATATTATTTCATAGTGATTTCGCAATTGAAGCTGACTGTGTTACTTTTTGCCTCCTGTCACGACTTAACAGGTCGTGGCAATGTTTATTAGGACAAAAGTGCACCCGGTTGACCTCGAGTCACACAGGTGGGGCTCGTCAGACCCAGTAGTACTACCCAAATTTCCCCGCTATTCAATATTAACAATTCGAAAGTGTGAGGACTTTTCCATGATATCAACACTATATAATATTATACACAACTTGAATATATAAAGCGTTTGTGATTTACCAGTATGCTATCTCCCCCAAAGGATTAAATAAAGAGTGGGGCATGAACTCACCTGATATGCGTATAGATACTTAGAGTTTGACTTGTCAAACAGAATAGACAGACAACCTTCAGAGGTTACCTAGATCATATAAGTACATGAGTACGTGTAATCAAAGAACATGTGAAACCCTAAGTACACTACAACCAAGGACTCAAGATTTCAAACAAAACAGACAGGTTTGACCTAGTTGACCCGTTTGACCGGTCGGTGACTTCATGTGTTGTAAAACCATTCCAGCAATTCAAACACATATAACATACATGTTAACATTCAAAAGGGTCATATGTATGCTATACTATCCAGGTGTATCACTCAGATCATCATACAACCAGTATCATACAAGTCATGCGAATCTAGAACATTAACATGTCTACTAGTTATAACATAACTAACATGCCACACAAAGATCAAATCACGCACCACATGCCATGCGAAGCCACTCACGACTTCACATCCTAACCCTGCCAATCCTACTAAGTAGGGGCCTCAGATTCGCACGCGTGTATGATGATCACAATCATATTCATTACATCCAGCATACACCACAATAATCAATTTCTAGTCCCAAACATGATGTCCTACTACTAATCAACATCCAAATCATACATGATCATAAATGTCCAAATATCATTCATGATTACCCCAGCATCACATACAACCAAATTACCATGTTCTACCACATTAGAATACATCCTTGATCATACTAACATGCTCCTAACATCCCAAACATGTTCAAACTATCATTTTTCAGACTTTATGCGATTAAAGTTTCTCTTTTTAGAAAGTACATCCTAATATCTATCAACCACCCAATGTATTCATGAATTCATCATATTATACCATCTCAAGCTCATAACAATATCTAGACATGATCAACAATACCTAATCACCATAATCTAACAATCTTCATGAACAAAAGTTTCTACTTTTGGCAAGCTATGAACAACAACATCCATTCAAAGATTTCTAGCATTCATAACAACAATCTAGCATATAATCATCATCGTGAACACATCCATAATATCAATTCATCAATAATTCAACATTACATGCAAAATAAAGTTACTATTATTAGTAAGCTATGAACATCAACATCAATTCATCAATTCTTACAAAATCCATGTAACCTAGCATTCATACAACCTATTAATCATCAAACATTCATCAAACATTCATCAACAATCATCATTCATCCATAATCAAACAATCATCATTCATACAACGTTAAACAACATGTAATTAATCCAAATAACATACTAACACCAACAACTAATATCAATTTCGACTCCATGAAGACCCAAAGTCGCATTAGGGTTCGGCCCTCAACAAGAACCCACAAAAACATGAAAAATCTAACCTTTAAACGTGTTATAGCTTGCAATTGATGATTCTAACAAGTTGTGCGCCTTGTAATCGAACAAAACTGAGGTTTAGGAACTTGATCTTGGTCGAATTCGAAGTGGGGAGGGGTGTGTGTGGGTGGTTCGCGGCCGATGGGGGGTGGGGATTAGGGTTAATGTGTTTTGTTTAAGTTAATTTACATATTTACCCTTTTTAACCCTTGTAATTTTTATTTTATAAAAACTAGTCTTTAAACTCTTTGTAAAGTGTTTTTAACTTAATAATATAAAGATATAAACTAATGAAAATCATTATATATCTTATCTTTATAAAAACACAAGACATACGAATAAATAGGCACGTTTCAGCGTTACGCGATTAATTTTCTAATTAGCATTTTAAAAACATGCAAACACATAAACATAACACAATAATCACATAATCAATTAGATTTTCATTAATTTAACATTATTCATTATTATTAGGTCACCAACGTTAAAAGACAACTAGTGTGTGTTTACGACACGTGTATGCAAGACTCAACGGAACTAACGGAGTTTGGTAACGGAAATTTACCGGATGTCACAACCAACTTCACTGGAAGATTCATTGATCTTCTTTTGGGTATGCTTGATCCAATAGCTCCTAGTGACATCCCTATAAACCCAGCAAGTGATAAACTCATACCAGACTCCACCACTTTAATGCTAGTTATCTTTTCGCACCCAATTAAATTTACATCTCATAGATGCCCTAAAAAACCCTATTCAATCTACTATGATTGAACAAGTTTCCCCAGTTCACACCAAAAAGGCTAGAGTGGAACATTAAGTCCTACTTAGCCTGAGGCCCAACCATCCTCCACCATTAACCTCAATATCAGTGTTGAGTTTGCTCGGTCTCAACCTCTTAAGCCCCAAACCCAATACTTAAACCCTCAGGGTGAGTCCCAATGCTCCCTTGAGTAGCCAAAAAGGACAACCATATCATTGGCTTAAAGCCATTAAGTTCTGACCAAGGTCTTGGGTCATTAGGAATAACCTTTGTATCATTACTGGCCTATTACCCCAATCTGATGAAGATCTCATGTTTCATCAGGCCATGATGTTGATATACCATATTAATCTCTAGATCAATTGAGCCCTATGGAACTTTTGATTTCTAGCCCACATCAGTTCAGTCAAATTCAAGTGAGTCCCATAAGTGTGGAGGGTCTCATGTTGACTCAACTGCACTACTAAGAGCATCTCATCGGCCTCTCAGGACAGTGGTAACATAGCTGAGCCTAAATCTACAACACCTAACCAATTGATGTCTTTAAAAGAGACATCAATATGCAAGGGAAATCAGGGTGCCTAGAAACCACATCTGGTGATGATGATGAACATACCAGGTATGGTATGTTATCCCATCTCCTCGTGATTCTTCAAAATAAGATAAGGGTAGTCTGAAACTCACCATAAGATACCTACTTTATAAAGTCTCAAATCTTGAATTGAAGGTTAAGACTGTAGAGGATAGTTCTGCCATTCAACATCTTGAGATTAAAAATCTCAAGGCCTAACTAGTTGAGAAACAGATTCAGAAGTTTTGTTAGGCACTTACCATCTCAAGTTTTTTTAAGTTCTTCCTCTAGCTCATCTACTTCATAAGATAATGCTACCAAAAAGGGGGGAGAATGTACAAAAACAAAGACATGAGGAACCAAGCTTGGCCATTTCAACTCTATCTTCATTTTATCCTACATAACAACACCCTACAACTATCTTCCCTCAACCACCTCTCATCACAATTCAAGTGGACCCAAGGATGGTTATTGATCTCAACAAATTCTTAACCAAGTTTCTGATAAGCTCCTTACTTGAACAACCCTCACCTGATGTAGCAATTGCCTACTTTGGAGTTAAAGAGCTTCAAAGGTCGAGTGCGCCACCTACCTCTAAGAAGGAAATTGGTCAACCAAAGGCCCATATTGAACCTGAGATTGACTTTGAAGCGGAATCTTCCTCACATCCTAAAGGAAAAAGGAAGATTACTACTAAGGAGCTTCTTGAGGAGGAAAGGTTAGAGAAGCTAAAGAAAAAAGGTAGACTTGACACTGAGAAACTGCTAGCTGCAAGCAGTAAAGCAACAGCAACAACTCAGGGGTCTATCAACAATAAAAGAAAGTGGAGGTGATAGGTAGGCTCATCTTCCTAGGAGTGGACAATGAAGAAAATGAGCTTGTGTAGTTGGAGAAGGCAAACCTATTGTAAAAGGAGAAAGAAGAAGTAGTAAGGTTAGCCAAAGAGGAGGAAAAGATGAGAAGGCAAGAAGAGGTTGAGCAAAGGTAGAGGATAGAGAAGATAGCTTTCCTATGCTCAAGGGGCTATTCTCAAGAGGAGCTGACTCCTCATGAAAATGACACGATTTTGTTTATTTTTTACAAAGAACAAGATCAAATCAATAAGGAAAGGAAGAAAATTGTCCCAGAAAAGTTGAAAGAAAAGAAAAAAGAGAAGGAGGAGGCCCAACTTGCAGTTGCAAGAGAGTGGGAGACAAAGCCTAGATGAAAGCTTATCTTAGGGACCACAACTTCACAGGCAGGAAAGTGGGTCCCATGTCTAAGAAGACCTTACACTGACATGTCAGTGACATCAAAGCTAACATTCGCTTAGGAAAAATGAAAAAGGTATCTCAAGCACGGGTGTACAGACGATGGTATCCAAACCATAACCAACAAAACTTGAGCCCACACCTTTTTCCCTTCCCCATCAAAACCGAACCCACTACTAAACCTTACACCCTTGAACCTACACCATCATCCTTACCACCACCCTCATCCATTGCCTCTCAACAACCACCACCACTACCCATCCTACAGCCCAAAACACAATCCAGAATACAACCACTACCCAAGCATCCTCTAAACCATCTAAGCCTCTGACCTTAGAGGAATTCAAGAAGATCAAGAGGAAGCTCATTAACTACATAACCTTGAGTGACATCTCTTGTGAGGAATATTCCATATGAATAAGATACATTGATGGCTCTTCATGTTCCATCACAAGAGATGCATTACTAGATCTACCCAGGGGAACAATGGACCAAGCTCTTCAACTTCTAGTAATAAACTCGGATTCCCTCAAGGAAGAAGAGAAGAAGTTGAGGAGAATATTGGTGACTTTACTGAACACCAGAAAGGGAACAAACTACCAAACAACCCCCCCCCCTAGGAAGAAAATTGTCTAGTGGAGGTTTGATGAACCTTCTCATAACTTTGTTGCGGAAAGGAAGAATAGTGAAGTAAACAGACTTGACACACCATCTCTGTTACACTCAAGTAGATTTGATATTGCTGAGTTAGCAGAGAAACCATTCTCCAATCCCTCTAACTCCCAAGGAGTTACTCACATCACAAAAAACAACGCAACCTTCATCTTGCTGAGCTAACCAAGAAATCAAACACTCAAGAGGAGTTAAAGATGAGAAAGGAAGAAGGAGATGATGCCACTACAAAAAGAAGTTTATGCATTCAAATAGTTGAAGGCCCTACTTTAGATTCTATTAATAGATGGGAATATGACTACGATTCCCGTCAACTAACTCTATTCAAAGGACCACAGCAAGGTTATATGTCATCCAGAGCAATAGGTTGGATCTTTTATCTACAAATGACTTGTACAAACTTCTCAGCACCAAAACTACACTTAGAAGGGAAGAACAAGGAGACTAAAAAATACTTCCTTTTCTTAGTGTTGAAAGTTTTGAGAAGTAGAAGGGAGTGAAGTTTTGGTAGCATCAGCCTAGGGGGAGTTTGTTGGATCATATGAGGCTTTTGCAACTAAAACTACACTTAGAAGATTTTGAGTGCAACTAAAAGAAGTCTTCCAAAGACAAAGCTGCACTTCTAAAGCTATGTTGAAGATCTTCCGAATCCCAAGGATAAAGAACTTCCAAAGGAAGAACTTAGTCTTTTGAGACTAAGTAGTTCACCTTCCAAAGTTAAACACAATATTCAAGACAAAGCCTTTCGAATAACAAAGTCATGAAGACTTACAAAACTCGAAAGAAGTTGATTCTTCTGAAGTATATATGGTTTCGGAAGAACTTATTCATCCGAAGCCATTTAACCTTTAAGAGAACCAACTATGAACCGGTAGATAATAGTATGGTCTGACTGACACATGCTGCCAACTCTGATACACTACATGGCGCTTTCCCACACCCATTTAGTTGACTATATTTTAATCCAATGTTCACCTTTTGTCAGTTAGTACAGCTGCCAACTCTAGTTGGTGACAAAAGATATGTCATGGACATGTCATGACTACCTAATCTAGGATAATATTTTATCTTAGATACCTCAGTTCTAGCAATGTAGTATTTGTCTAGTTGTAAGTTTCAGCTAGTTATCTAAGTATAACTAGTTGTAGATAGTAGGATGTATAGTTTCTTATTGTAACTCATTCAGTCATGCTTGTAAGAGTCTTGTAACATTGATTTGAAAAGTAATATATACAAGTATCTTGAAACCCATTCTTTATTCATTAACCTACTATATTATTATCAACTTATTTAAGAGATTCTACTTTATCTATTCGAGTCAGGACAAGTGAGTTTGCGAGATTAACTATTGTTAAGAGACAAACACCGATCCTGCAGTACTTGTTTTTGGCCTCAGCGGTCTTCCTCGTCTCAGCTATTGTGTTCCTTAACTCAGTGTTTTCCTTCACTAGTTTATTATAGCTCTGCAGTATATAACCAAGTCCCTAAAAAGATAAAGGAAATTATAAGGATATTGTACCCTAGGTAAGGATGTACCATGTTGGTAAGGATGCTACCTGTTGCATCATTTTATGAGACTTGGTGAATTCCAGATCAGTGAATAAAGTGGGGGTTGAAGATTCAGATTTTCCTCTTTTTTGCCATAGATTTTTGTTGGGTCTGTGGAGCATCAGGTTTGTGGATGGGAGGGTTGGAAACCTACTTCTTAACAGTCTTCACGGACACCATGCTATCAATGTCATCCAAAGCAAATCGAGAGCTTGAGCTGCAGATTCCTACAAATAAACAATGTGTCAGGGAAGTTATCTTTTCATATTACATTAACATTTGAGCATTTAATTATACTTCTTACCATATATGTTCGGTTCTGACTAATCGGTGTAGGAATTTTCCGCACAATTTGTTATCATTGGCCGGAAGGTTCGCTTAATATTCTGAAAAGCAAAAAACCCATTGACTTGCTTGCAACTTTTAGTGGTGGGGGAGTAATATTTGATAGCTTCAAAGCTACAAAAAGGAACAAAATTAGGGGTTAGTTTCACAAGGCAAAATGAAACAAAATCATGTTTTAGGGAAGGATGCACAATCCCCATAAGGATATGAACTCCTTTTCACAAGAAAGAACTCTTTTTTGCAAAGTTCGTCACTTTGGTTTCATTTCAAATCATATGGCTCTAGCCCGGTTTTGTTTTGAGAATATAGCGAGAAGACCCATGAGTCCCCAAATCAGAGACTAAAGCTATTTCCTAAAAAGTGTTTGTTTATCTCCACAAAAGTGTTTGTTGAATCGGAAGCTCAATTGTGTACAGAACTCTCCAAATCATTGGCAGGCCAGGATGTAATTCAGGCCAGTCCTATTAAAGAACTCCGTGGTGAGCGATCGAAAAGGATAACAGAAGTTGATTTTAAAAGGTACAGAGGGAAGCAAACTTAGGTTTTGGAAATGGCATCCAACCTGAGATTCTGATTGTGAGCCTTAAAATAAGTGAGTGGAGGAAAAGACTCATTGTTTATCAAAAGAGAAATGTCCGAATCAGTAAAGACACATGATTCGAGCTCAGGGTTTTCCAAATGGTTTTGTATGACGAATGTGTCCTCTGGATCACTCGAGGAAGAACCAGTTGCTTGAGAATGTATTTTCTCCATTAGAAGAAAAGGGTGAAAAAATAAAGAAGAAAAGGAAGAATCAGTTACCTTTTGCAGACATGTAAGAGGCGATATGGATTAAGAATGAATTAAAAAGGTGTAAATAAAGACAATGATGTAGCAACCCTAAGGATTCCTTGGAAACCGCCATACATCCCACCTTAGATAATAAGGAAAATTGTTATGGCCGGATTTTCAGGTTTAAATGATGCAACATCCTGATCACTTGAAGTATGGGGCATCCTCTCAAAGGATTAAGCATCCTCAGCAGACATTGAATATTGACTAACTAACAGTCACTTGGGCTCCAACCTGTCAATAAGACGCGCATTGACCACATTCTCCTATTTTTATGTAAGGTGGACGTTGGTGGAATTGTGGAAAAAGAAAGTAACGGTTGAAAGACCAAATCTAAAGAATCCTGGATTCTTAAACTAATTAGTTAGTTGTATTTCCTATTTAAATGGAGCTTTGGAGATCGAGTAGGTCACTTAATTTTTGCTCTTAGAACACACACATACGCTCATAATCATTGTTGTAACACCAAAGTTCGATCTCACAAAGCTCCCATCGATTGTATAAATAGATGGTGACAGTTTTCACCGCCCAAGGTTTTTGTGCTGGAGATTTTCATTGATCAAAGGCTTGTTCTCGTATAAATCATTGTGTTAATCGTTGCTTTTATATACAATCATTTTGCTTTGATCAAACACTTCACCTCACTATACTAATTTGGATACAAAATCCTTTAGTAGATTTTTAACCAAAACACTCCCTATTAGGCTTCACCCCCATATTGGCCCCCTCCTCCCTACCCTTATCCAACACAAGGATGGGCTCAACCTTGGCAACCCCGACCCAATACCAGGTCCAGCAAATATTCAAAAGTCTAGTCTAGTAATCACACAGCTCAAGCCTATGTCACATATTATCCAGGTAAACTCTTTAGTTTTTCCACATATTCACCAATACCGTCAATATTTCTCGAAAATTGTACTAGAAGTCCAGTTATGGGTTCGGGATCACCTACTATTCCCACCTCATCCAAACCTTTAAAATCTAAATCGGTTCTTTTTAACCCAATTACTATTAAAACCCTTAATTTTATGCGTCAATTTTATATTAGTAATTACACATCCATTGAATTTGACCCTTTTGGATTCTTAGTGAAGGACTTCAATGATAGTATGATCCTAAGTCTCCACAATAGCTTGAGTGCTCTCTACTGCTCACCTCCAATGCTTCCGCCAGTACTTGCTTCGTTTCAAAAAAAGATTCCCTTTTTTGGCACAACCGACTCAATTCCCTGGGTCATACTAAGATGGAGTTTCTTCATTCAAAGCAATTTGTTTCTTACAGTAAAATAAAATTACCTTTTGTTTGTCACTCGTGTTAGTTATCTAAACATAAATGGTTACCTTATATATATCAATAGTGTGACCAAATGGCCTACTTACTTGTCTATTTTGATGACATCATCCTCATTGCTTCAAATGGCCCTCTACTATAATGGATCATCTGCTCATTATCTACTGAATTTAAAATGACTAACCTCGGTAACCTACACTAATTTCTAGGTATTGTAGTCTAGAAACAAAAGGATGGTTTGTTATTGTCTTAATCTTCTTATGTTAAAAAGATCGTGTCTCGTGCTCACATGTCTGATTGTAAGCCTGCTAGCACCCATCTGAGGTTGGTGCCAAGCTTAGTGCTAACATCGGTGCACCCATCTGGTGCCAAGTTTACAATACCGTACAATTACACAACCAGACATATCATGTGTTGTACAACAAGTTTGTCTCTTCATGCATGCCCCCCGAGAGCCACACTTTCAGTTACTAAAACGAAATCTCTTGTATATTAAAGGCACTATCTCTCAGTGATTGCTTATATCCCCGTCTCCATCCGCCAACTTACAGCATATTCAGATGTGGATTGAGGTGGGTGTCTAGATTATTACAGGTCCATATCCGGCTATTGTGTATTCATGGGTAAAAATTTGATATCTTGGTCCCTTAATACGATAACCTACAATTTCTAGACCTAGTGCAAAAGCCAAATATCGAGGTGTTGCTAACATTATAGCCGAAATCAGTGTGGCTCAAACATGCAACCTACAATCCCTGCATCTCCTGCAGTTTACCTTGCTGAAAATCCAATGCAACATCAATGTACAAAACACATCAAACTGCATATACATTTTGTTAGAGTAAAGGTCCGACTTCATTTGGTAAAAATGCTTCATGTTTCTATAGATTATCAATATGCAGATACCTTCAACAAGGACTTCCAAAACACCATTTCTTGTGTTTCAGATACAAGTTATGTCTCCGTGCTTCGCTCAAACGGTGGGGTAATGTTAGCCGAAATTACCTTTTTATATTATTGGTATATATGTTGTAGTTTATTTGTTAATATTGTTTGATAGGATTTCTTTAGTTATCTCCATAAATCTCTCGTAGAATTGTAATATATATAGTTTGTATCATTATCAAAGAAATCAAGTAATTATATTATCTGACCATTAGATGTGAGGTTCTGGCCGTAAAACGAATAGATAGGCTCGATTAACATAACATTTATCGTTTAAAGTTGGGTC